>BSDF01000032.1:140094-386070 GCA_027925045.1 Hypotaenidia okinawae | reverse complement strand
CCCCAGGAACCGCCCTACCCAAACCCCAGGGACCTCCCCCACCCAAACCTCAGGGATGCCCCCTACCCCAACCCCAGGGACACCCCCTCCCCGAGGTTTAGGACCCCCCCCCCAGCATCCTGCCCCCTCACCTTCTTGCGCACGTAGAAGACGAGCCCCACTGCCAGGAAGATGAGCCCCAGCACGAACCCCCCAACCCCTGTGAGCATCTTGCTCCTGGCACCATCCGACTGCAGCTCTGTGGGGACCAGAGCAGGACGTCAGGGTTGGGGGGAAGGGTGTCCCCCTCCCCACATGACCCAGGGGTCCAACCTCCCCCCTCACCCCAGGATGCCGGACAGGACCTTACCCCAGAGGCGGGTGGCGGGGTGCTGCAGGCTGGCATGCTCCACCTGGCACATGTAGGTGTCCCCTCGCTGCGGGGTGGTTTCCAGCATCACCATCACCTGGTAGGTCCAGTCTCCGTTCTGTATCACGTCCGTGGCCACCACGTGCTCTGTCTCCTCCTGCCCGTTCTTGAACCACTTCACCTCGATCTCCGAGGGGTAAAAACCCGTCACGTGGCAAACCAGCCGGTCAGGGTCGGGCAGGGAGCCCGACTGCATGGGGAACACGCTCAGCTTGGGCTCCACTGGGAGAGGGGGGAAAGGGAGAGAGGGTTGGGCGAGGAACGGGGACATCGGGGGCCACCTTGGCCCAGGGCAGGGCGAGGGGCTGCCCGGGGCCCTGGCACTGGACGTGCTCTTCCCTCCCGTGAGCCCGGGGCTGGTGCCCGTCCCAGGGAAGGGCTCTGCCACACACTCACCTCTCCTCTCCAGGGTGAAAGGCGTGGACTGCCTGGTAGTTGTTTCTGCAGACTGTGTCCACCTCAGCCCGTTTCTGCTCCAGTACACCAGGCTGCTCGTTCCAGTGCCTTGGCTTGGCGCTCCCCCACGGGGTTGTCAGCCACATAGTGCCCCAGGTCGCTGTCGAAGTGTGCGTACTGCACCTGGTTGTAGATGTACCTTGTCACAAGCCTCACCCGCTCCGTGCCGTTGATGTACTCACAGTCAGCCTTGTACATTTCCTGGAAAAACCCTGGTCGTGCAGGGAGCCAGGTCAGGGGGGCAGCTCCCCCTGCCCGGGGGCTCACACAGCTGGGCAGGAGGGAGGGACCCACTGTGGAGCCCCCTCCTCATCCCCACTCTCCTCCCAGGCTCCATCACCCACGGCTGCGACAAGAGTGTCAGTGTGATCCCAGCCCAGTGCTCAGCATGGGGACTGGGAAGAGCCAGAGACGCCCCAGGGGAGACCATCACCCGGGGAAGGGAGGGGTGGGGGTGGCAGCGTGGGGAAGGAGTGGACCTGAGAAGGGGTGAATGAACCCCAGAGCCCAAGGGAAGGGAGGGGGCAGGAGGGGACCTGACAAGGGGTGAATGAACCCCAGAGCCCAAGGGAAGGCAGGGGGCAGGAGGGGACCAGGGGGGAACTGAGCCAAGAGGCTGTTCCTGGGGTTCAGCAAGGTGGGGGGCATCTCCCCCAAAGTGTTTGGGAACTGGGTGTCACGGGGAGCCCGCTGCCCCCAGGCCCTGAGGAGGACAGAGGCGGGACAAGGGATTCGGCGGTGGCTGCCCTCACCCAGGGTGGTCCCAGGGGCTCAGGGGACCTCTCAGCAACCCCCCAGACAGCCAGCACAGCCCAGGACACGTGTGGGACCCAACCCCACCAACACCCTCCCCATGCCCTGGGTCTGAGCGCACCTGGGGTCTCCTCGCCACGAGCCGGGTGGGCTCCCAGCACCACCAGTGCCACCAGCACAGCTCCAGCTCCCAGGACACGACCAGTCTCCATCGCTGCTCCCAGCAGAGGAACGATGTGGGGACCCCTGAGCGAGCAGGACTCTGCCAGTCCTGGTGCCCCCCCCGTCCTGCCCAGTGCGGCACTGGGAGAGTCTCATCAGGGACCAGTGAGGAGCGGGGCTGGGCAGCATCACCCGTCACCAGGCAGAGCTGGGGGACACAGGGCTCCCTGGGACACTTGTCCCACGCAGGAGCAGGGACCCCAGGGAGGAGGCTGCCAGCACTGGGGGGTTCCCCAGCCTGCCCCCTCCCCACCTCGCCCCCACCTCACCCCCGAGCCAGCTCTGGGGCTGTGCGCACCCCAAATTCAAGTGCCCCCCTGTGTGGGCACCCATCCGTCTGTCTGCCGTGCGGGGTGCTCGGGGCTGTGGAGCTGCCTGGGAACAGCCGAGTCAGCAGCGGGGACACCCCCGATTGGCTGAGCACCTGGGGGGGCCCCAGCACCCAGCTCCCCAGCCCACAGCCCGGTGCCTGGTCCCACTCTTGCTGCCCGGTGCCAGCAGAGGGGATGGCTGGAGTTTGGGGTGTCCCGCTGGTGCTGCTGGCTGTGCTGGCCCTGCAGAGCTCGGGGGCCGTGAAAGGTGTGTGAGGGCACCGGGCGGGGGGTGGGGGGGCTGGGGCAGGGGGTGCCCTGGACCCATGGGTGGGGGTGTGGGGATGCGTAAGGGCTGGAGCAGGGCCCCGGGCACGGGGAGCTCTGTCCCTCCAACTGTGGGCACAGACCCTGGGTGCACCCCAGGAGGGGAGGGGGCAGTGGGGCGCAGGACATGCGCTCCTGGAGCCCGGAACCCCCCTGCCCTCCTGTCCCCGAGTGCCCCGGGTCCCTGCACACCCAGGGTCCCTGTGTGGTCACCTGGCCCAGGCGGGGTTATCGTGTGGGGCAGGACG
This sequence comes from Hypotaenidia okinawae, assembly GCA_027925045.1. Taxonomy (NCBI): domain Eukaryota; kingdom Metazoa; phylum Chordata; class Aves; order Gruiformes; family Rallidae; genus Hypotaenidia; species Hypotaenidia okinawae. The sequence goes on along the minus strand of BSDF01000032.1, from coordinate 383,344 downwards.
GCCAGTGCCCAAGTGCTGGGGACACTGGGACCAGCACCCAGCCCCACAGCAGGCCCGGCCAGGCCCCTGAGGGCCCCACAGCCTGTCACTGGCCCTGGTGCCGTGGGGGGCTGGGGTGGGGAGCGGGTGCCAGACCCCTGCCTTTCCTGGGGAGGGGGTGTCAGGGACCCCTGTTTGGGACCCCTCTGGGAAGGGGGAGCCTCAGGGTGGGCTGCTCTCCCCACCCCCTGCCCTCTGAGCATCTCAGTGGGGAGATGGGAGGGGCAGGGACCCTGATGCCTGTCCTGTCACAGTGCAGCACAGGCACATGCAGAGCTGGAATACTATCAGCGGGTTGAGCGAGCACAGCAGCAGCAGGAGGGTGGTGAGTTCATGATGGATTTCGATGGGGACGAGGTCTTCTACGTGGACCTGGAGAAGAAAGAGACCGTCTGGCGCCTGCCCGAGTTCGGGGAGTTCACCTCCTTCCAGGCACAGGGAGGGCTGCAGAACGTGGCTACAGAGCAAACACAATTTGGAGGAACTCGATGCAATGGTTCAACCGCTCGCAGGGAACCATCGGTAACAAGCCATCCACGGCACAGGCAGTGCCCCCAGCCCTGGGGACCCTGCCAGTGCCTTCATTCCCACACCCTGCTCCTTGGGAATACAGGGGGACCTGGGCATGGCCCAGGATGGGGCAAGCAGCCCCATCCCAGCCCCAAGCACAGCCCCAGACAGCACTAACCCTTCTCCATCTCCCCCCAGCACCACCCGAGATGGCGGTGTTCCCCATGGAACCTGTGGAGCTGGGGGACCCCAACGTCCTGATCTGCTTCGTGGACAAGTTCTGGCCATCCCTGATCTCCATCACGTGGCAGAAGAACGGACAGAAGGTGACAGGTGGTGGCATCTATGAGTCTGTGTTCTACTCACTGCCAGACCACAGCTTCCGCAAGTTCTCCTACCTGACCTTCGTCCCCTCGCGGGGGGACTACTACGACTGCCACGTGGAGCATGAGGCCAGGACCCTCACCAAGCACTGGGGTGAGGAAGGGGGGCTGAGCCCAGGCACACCCCCGCCGTTACAGGCAGGAAGGGGGCCGGGGGGCTCGGCACCCCCTCCTCACCCTCTCTTCCCCCTCTCCGCAGAGCCCCAGGTGCCCCTCCCCGTCTCCGAGAGCACCCAGACCCTGGTGTGCGCCCTGGGCCTGGCCGTGGGCATCGTGGGCATCATCGTGGGCATCATCCTCTTCATCAAGGCCAAGCAGATGAACAGCACCCGCACCCAGCGGGGTGTCTTGTGAGGGGGCAGAGCCCAGGGCTCCCCGCTTTCCCCCAGCCGGACCCCCTGCACCCTCAGCGCACCCTCCCCTCCCCTCAGCCCGCTGGGAACTGCCCACCCCGGTGCCCCCGTGTCCCTGCATCCCCCCATCAGCACCCCCTGCTCCCGTGCACACCCCACACGGACGGGCTGGAGGTGGCTCTGGAGCTGGCAGCTTCCCCTGGCTGTGCTCAGCTGGGGGGGTACCAGGGGCTGCTCCGGTCACCCACTGCCCGGGGAAAGTGGTCGCAGAGCCCCGGGGTGGGGGGTCTGCACTGGTCCCAGTGCACATCCCCCACACCCCCACCACACCGGGACTGCCCTGCCCCAGCCCCCGGCCCCACGGCCATCTCCAGCCACGGACGCGGTGCCTCCCCCCAGCCCAGATGTGGGGTCTCCCCTGAAGACCCCTGAAGGGGAAGGGAGGAGGTGCCCTGCCCCACAGGTCCCCCCAGCATAGCGTCCCCCACCCCCAGCCTCTGCTCTGCCGCTGCTTTGTCACCACAATAAAGTGGGTCGGGGTCAACCCCACCCTGAGACCCTCCCCGTGAGTCCCTTCTCTGCGCCGTGCAGGGGGCGTGATGTCTGGGTGACGGTGGGACATGGGTGTGGGGCAGGGCTCCAGGGCTGCGGCTCCAGCTCCAGGGCAGAGGGAAGGAGCTGGGTGACCTCAGGACTCCCATGTTCTCCCAGCTGATGGAGCCGGGGTCTCAGCACCTCTGAAGAATGGGGCCATGGGGGAGGCACCCATCTATGGCTCCTGGGGGGAGAGGGGGGTCAGAGTCCATCTCCACGTAGCCACGCTCAGGGCAAGGCTGGGAGGGGGCTCCTGGACTGGGAGGGGGCTCCTGGACAGCCCCACAGACACCAGCAGTGGCCCTGCGGCGTGTGTCCCCCCAGTTAGGAAGGGGGGCAGAACCAACGCCGGCTGCAGCACGGACACTGGGCAGGGGTGTCCTCCCTGGGGTCACCAGCACCCCAGATTGGTCCCTGGGGGTGGCTGGGCTCTGCGACGCCCTTGTTCGCTCTGTGGGTGACCCCCTCCCCCACCACGGGGCTAAGAAGTGTGGGGGGGAGGGGCACACAGGGGGTGGGTGATGAGACCAGTTCATCCAACAGCCCCGTTCCCGCTGGCGCTGGTCCCTGTCACACACACACCCCTGGGTACCCCAGGGGGGTCTGGGGGGAACCCCGTGGCTGCCCCCAAGAGCCATTACCCAGGACGGAGAAGGGGACAAAGCTGGATCTTGGCCTCAACCAGACCAGTTCTCCCAGCAGCAGCTTTGCCTGGTAACTGGTGACACTGCAGCCCTGCTCAGGAAGTCCCAGGCAGCGCCTGTCCTGGTTCCTCTTTCCTTCCCCATCACGGCCCAGGCCCGTGGGGGGGTCCAGGCTCGTGCGTGGGGGGTGGCTGGGTGCTCTGTGGGGGCTCAGCACAGCCTCTGTGTGCAGGGTGTCACCCCTCTGGCACCCAGGGTCCGAGAGGGACCGAGCCCAGGGGCCAGGGATGCGCTGAGTCCCCCCGTGCACGAGCCTCCCACCCTTGGGGATTGAGACAGGGACGGGAACCCCCAAAACCACGGTTGCCATGGGGCTGTGGAGGAGAAGGAGGCGCTGAGGAAACCCCCTCCTCCCCAAGACAAGGAGCAAATCCCTCTCAGTGGGAGCAGAGATGTAGACAGGGCAGGACGGCAGCTCAGGGCTTGGTTCCCCCCTCGCTGGAAGCAGAAGGGGGAAGATGTGGCTGGAACAGAAAGCGGATGACGTGCAGAGGGGGAGGATGTGAAACCCAGAAGGTTCCTGGTGGGAAGCAGAGCTCTGGCTCCTGGGGTGTGAATGAAACGACCTGGAAGTGGCAGGTTTTAGGGGAATATAAATAAATAGTGACCAACAGCTGAGCCCCCAACCCTGTGAGGAGGCAGCAGCCACTCTCCCTCAGAGTAGAAGACCTGCGACCAGTCCCCCACTCTGAGGGCATCTCCCCTGGCCCCAAATGCTGAGGAAACCCCCTCACAGTGGGACCAGTGGTGTGGACAAGGCAGGACAGCAGCTCAGGGCGGAGGAGGCTCTGCCCCGTGGAGCGCCGACGTGCCTTGGGGACATTGCCTGAGCAAGAGGTGGCTTCTGGGGACACAAGGTTGGCCTGTGCCTCTGGCAAAGGCACAACGGGAGGACCCACCCCCCCCCTGATGTGGGATGGCAGCGTGGAAGAAGAGGACTCGGTTTGGGAAGTGGATACCGTCCCACACAGGTTGTGGGCAGCAGCCCCAGGACCCAAGTGGGGCACATCCTAAAAGATGGGCCCCAAAAAGCCACCTGCCTCCAGGCTTGGACACAGGCAGGGGCTGTAGCCAGCACGGGATGGGGGGTTCCTGGTGAGCCCCAACACCCCCTCAGCCATCACCCAGAGGAACCCATGTGCCCTGTGACCCAGCATGGCCAGGACCAGGGCTCAGCATCCTGGAGCAGGCAGATCCTGCTGCTGATGTCTCATACTGGGACCAGGACCTCATCTTCCTGGAGTCTGCTGGAGACTGGTGATGCAGCCCAGTGCTCCCTGCTGACTGGTTGGGCTGGGGTTACTGGAGGACAAGAGCAAACAGGCAGGGCCCCTTTCCCCGAAACGGCGTGTGCTGCTGGGGGGGTTTGTGGGTGACACTGGCGTGGGTGGAAATCCCCCTGTCTCTGTGTGTAGGGGGAGGAGGGGGGTGGTGGGGGCAAGCTTGGGGGGGATGGACAGACAGAGAGGACGCCAAGCGCTCCGTGGGCGTCATGGTTCCTGAAGGCAGCAAGGGATCGCTGCAGCATACCCCCCACAACCCCCCCAGGGGTGACAACAACGGGGCAGGAGACTAAAACACCCCAAAAAGATTCAAACACCCCAAAAAAGAGACTCAAACATCCCCAAAAAAGACTCAAACACCCCAAAAAGAGACTCAAACACCCCTAAAAATACTCAATCATCCCCAAAAAAGACTCAAACATCCCCCAAAAGAGACTCAAACATCCCCAAAAATACTCAAACATCCCCCAAAAAGACTCAAACACCCCAAAAAGAGACTCAAACACCCCAAAAAATACTCAAACATCCCCAAAAAAGACTCAAACACCCCAAAAAGAGACTCAAACACCCCAAAAAATACTCAAACATCCCCAAAAAAGACTCCCCTAAAAATACTCAAACATCCCCCAAAAAGATTCAAGCACCCCAAAAAAGAGACTCACCCCAAAAGAGACTCAAACACCTCAAAAAAGAGACTCAAACACCCCATTTTTACTCCCGTCAGAACAGGAAGCAGGAGGGTGACTGGCAGGTGAGGGCAGGGTGGGCACGAGAAGACTCATGTCACCCCCAAAACCACCACCCCCTCCTTGATCCACCCTGTGTCCCAGAGCGGGATCTGGGGTCCCCACCCTGGCACAGAGCAGGATGCTGGGGTGGGATCTGTCCCCAGCCCCAGGAACTGCTGTGCTGGAGAGCTGCAGGCAGAGGATTTACACCACACAGGGGAAGCAACGTTGGGGTGTCCTGACCCTGGTTCCCCCCCCCCCAAAATAAAGCCCACCCCATCCCGCTGACGATGATGGGAAGCAGCCCTGGGACGCATCGCTCCAGGCCCTTTGGATTTGGCCACCTTTTGTGGGCACGGCGTGGCTCCAGGCACCTTCTCCACCCTTGGGACCCTGCCCAGGGTGGCAGCACCCACCCCCTCCCCAGTCCCCACCACGGATGTTCCCCCAGTCCACTCCAAAAGGGAAGTGCTGGAGCCGTCGTTGCGCGGTGAGGTGGGACAAGAGGAGTCACGGGGTGCTGGTGGCTCCAATTTGCATCTACCCACTGTCACAGGTTCCTCAGCCGAACGCCCTTCGTCCCTGGGGACCCCAAAGGCTGCATGAGGCTCTTCACACACCCCCAGCAAACTCCTTTTCCACCTGGATCCACCAGGACCGAGGCTGCATGGGAGATGCTGAGAGAGAACTCCAACAGCAGCCACGGTTTGGGTTGGAAAGGACCTCAAAGATCATCTAGTCCAACTCCTTCTCCACGAGCATGGACATCTTCAACTAGACCAGGCTGCCCCAAGCCCCATCCAACCAGACCCTGAGTGTTTCCAGGGAGGGGATACCTCCCACCTCTCTGGGCAACCTCCTCCCGTGTCCCACCGTCCTCATCATCAAAGATGTTCTTCCTTCTATCTGGCCAGAATGTGCCCCCTTTGAGGGTCCTGCGCCTGGGTGGGGACCACCCCCCTGTTATCCGTACAGGTCAGGAGATGATGGGCTGGAAAACAGCCCTGAGGGAAAGGACCATGAGAGTGGTGAGGGGCTGGCAGGGGCTGCCCAGAGAGGGGGTGGGTGCCCCGTCCCTGGGGGTGTCCAAGGCCAGGTTGGCTGGGGCCCTGGGCAACCTTGTGTAGCTCCAGGCCTGGAGGTTGGTGTCCCTGCCTGTGGCAGGGGGTTGGAGCTCTGGGACCCCTGGGGTCCCTCCCAGCCCAGACCAGGCTGGGATTCTGTGACTTGTGAGGACTTGTGGACATGAGCCACCACTGTGCATCTGCAGCCACATCCTGGGCTGCATCCCAAGGAGCGTGGCCAGCAGATCAAGAGAGGGGATTCTGCCCCTCTGCTCTGCTCTGGGGAGACCTCACCTGGAGTGCTGGGTCCAGCTCTGGAGCCCTCAGCACAAGAAGGACATGGACCTGTTGGAGCAGGTTCAGAGGAGGCCACAAAAATGACCCAAGGCCTCGGCCCCTCTCCTGTGAGGCCAGGCTGGGAGAGTTGGGCTGGTTCAGCCTGGAGAAGGCTCCATGGAGACCTTACAGAGACCTTCCAGTCCCTGAGAGCTGCAGAGACCTGCTCCTGAGGGGAGGGAGTGACAGGCCGAGGGGTGATGGCCATTTCCCCTGTGTCCCACCTTCAAGCTATTGATCCCCAGGGATCAGATCCCCTCTCAGGCTTCTCCTCTCCAGGCTGAACAGCCCCAGCTCCCTCAGCCTCTCCTTGTAGGGGAGATGTTCCAGGCCCTTCATCATCTTTGTATCCCTCCTCTGGACTCTCTCCAGGAGATCCCTGTCCCTTTGATCCCAGGGAGCCCGGCACTGGACACAACACTCCAGGTGGGGCCTGAGCAGGGCAGAGCAGAGGGGGAGGATCCTCTCCCTTGCCCTGCTGCCCATGCTCCTTCCAATGGCCCCCAGGAGCCCATCGGCCTTCTTGGCCACCAGGAAGAAGGGAGAGGGGGCAGGAAGGATTTCTAAGGTTCCCCTTGCTCCCCATTCCCTCCTCTGGCTTTGGATGGGCCACAAACAACATTGCCCTGGGCCCGAGGCTGTTCTGCCCATGGCGGCAGTCGCTGAGCGATGCCCCTGTCCTTATCTCAACCCTCTCCCTGTCTTTTCACACCCCCCTGGCCTCTGGAGGAGGAAGGAGGAGAGAGAGGGGCTTGGTGGGCACCTCTTGTGCCCAGAGCCAGGAGGTTCCACCCCTCCATTGTGAGGTCAGCGCCGTAGCTAAGGCCGGGCTCGCTGCCCCTTGGCTGGATGCAGACGCCATCTCCACTCCTGCTCAGTCACTGGGAGGGAGTGACACCCAGACCTTGGTGGCTCTTGGTTGCCATCCAAGGCCTTTGCTTGCCTTCAAACCCCTTTGCTTGCCTTCAGACCCCTGTGGTTGCCATCCAACCCCTGTGGCTGCCTCCCCCTGTGGCTGCTAAACCCCTTTGGTTGCCATCCAAACCCCTGTGGCTGCCATCCAAACCCCTGTGGCTGCCATCCCTGCAGCCATGAGCCGGCGCGGTGCGGGACGGGGGCCCGTGGCACGCAGCCGCCCCTCCCCCTGCCATGGCCTGGCCTCCCAGGACAGGCCCGAGCAGCAGCTGCAGAGGCTGCGGGCTGAGCTGGAGGCCGAGCGGCTCCGCTCCCAAGAGCTGCAGCGACACTTTGCTGCCCAAAGGCGCCGGCTGAAGGAGGAGGCCGAGCGGGAGCGGCAGCTCCTGGCCCAACGGCTGCAGGCCCAAGGGGAGCAGCAGCTGGCACGGGGGCTCCAGCGGCTGCGGGAGCAGAACCGGCGGCAGCGGGAGGTGGAGATCCGCCAGCTGCTGCGCTCCAAGGAGGCTGAGCTGGACGAGGCGCTGCTGGAGCTGAAGCGGCAGCGTGGAGACATCGTCCAGCGGGCACGGGGCCTGCAGAAGCAGCTGGCCATGGAGCTGCTGAGGGGAGCCTGGAGGAGCAGCCAGGCCCGCGGGCAGCTCCTGGAGGTCCTGGGCCAGCTGTACTGGAAGGCCGAGAGCAAGATGGCCGCCCACATCCTGCACCTCCAAGGCCAACTGCTGCAGCAGAGGAGGCTCTTTGAAGAGGCCATCTTGGAGCACGGGGAGGGGCAGCAGCCTGCTGCCTGCCGTGAGGCCAGGGCCCGGCTGCAGAGCCTGCTGGGCAGCGGGGCCACGGGGCCCTGCTCTTTGGAACCATCATCTTCCCCCCTGGCTGTGGAGAGGGACAGACAGACACCGCGGGGAGAGAGGAAGCAGCAGGACAGACTGACTCCTCCTGGAGGGAGGAGGCTGCAGGACAGACAGACTCCTCCTGGAGAGAGGAAGCAGCAGGACAGACTGACTCCTCCTGGAGGGAGGAAGCAGCAGGACAGACAGACTCCTCCAGGAGGGAGGAAGCTACAGGACAGACAGACACCTCCTGGAGGAGGAAGCTGCAGGACAGACAGACTCCTCCTGGAGGGAGGAGGCTGCAGGACAGACAGACTCCTCCTGGAGGGAGGAGGCTGCAGGACAGACAGACTCCTCGGAGGAGGAGGCTGCAGGGCAGACAGACTCCTCGGGGAGGGAGGAAGCCGTGTGTGGGTTCTGCCTGAGGCAGGCGGTCCCTCCGTCCCAGGGAGTTAAAATGTTCCCATGTTCATATTAAACCCCTGTTAAATCTTCTGCCAATGACTTCACACTGATTGATGAAACACCTCTTCTCGAAAATATTATGGTATGTCTGGAAGAGTCACTGGATCCCAGGGGTCAGAAGGGACCTCCAGAGATCATCCAGTCCAACCCCCTGCCAAAGCAGGGTCTCTAGGACAGGGCACACAGGGAGGCATCCAGATGGGCCACAAACACGACCCAAGGGCTGCAGCCCCTCTCCTGTGAGGCCAGGCTGGGAGATTTGGGCTGGTTCAGCCTGGAGAAGGCTCCTGGGGGACCTTCCAGAGACCTTCCAGTCCCTGAAAGCTGGGGGAGAACTGCTCCTGAGGGCAGGGAGCGATAGGCCGAGGGGGGATGGGTTTATACTGGAAATGCAGGGATTTAGGTTGGGTATTAGGAAAAGTTCTTCCCTCTGAGGGTGGTGGGACACTGGCCCAGGGTGCCCAGAGAGGTGGGGGAGGCTCCATCCCTGGAGACATCCAAGGTCAGGCTGGATGGGGCTCTGAGCACCCTGCTCTAGTGAAGATGTCTTCCCCCTTCATTGCCAGTTCCTGATGTTTTCCCCACTGTGATGCTGACACTTCCCATCCTTCTCCAACTTTCCAGCTCCTCACCTCTTCCCACCTACTGCTGCTGCTGTTGGAGCAGTACCGGTCCCAGCTGTACCGGTCCCAGCCATACCAGTCCCAGTAGTACCACAGTGTCCAGTCCCAACAGTACCCATCCCAGTAGTACCCCAGCACCCTGTCCCAGCAGACCCAGTCCCAGCACTCCTCCAGCACCTCAGTCCCACCACTACCCCAGCACCCCATCCCAGCAGTCCCAGTCCCAGCAGTCCCCCAGCACCCAGTCACACCACTACCCCAGCACCCCATCCCAGCAGTCCCAGTCCCAGCAGTCCCCCAGCACCCAGTCACACCACTACCCCAGCACCCCATCCCAGCAGTCCCAGTCCCAGCACTCCCCCAGCACTCAGTCACATCAGTACCCCAACACCCCATCCCAGCAGTCCCAGTCCCAGCACTCCCCCAGCACCCAGTCACACCACTACCCCAGCACCCCATCCCAGCAGTCCCAGTCCCAGCAGTCCCCCAGCACCCAGTCACACCACTACCCCAGCACCCCATCCCAGCAGTCCCAGCAGTCCCCAGCACCCAGTCACACCAGTACCCCAGCAGCCCCAGTCCCAGCAGTCCCAGTCCCAGCAGTCCCCCAGCACCCAGTCACACCAGTACCCCAGCACCCCATCCCACAGGACCCCGTCCCAGCAGTCCCAGTCCCAGCAGTCCCAGTCCCAAGCAGTCCCCAGCACCCAGTCACACCAGTACCCCAGCACCCCATCCCAGCAGTCCCAGTCCCAGCAGTCCCCCAGCACCCAGTCACACCACTACCCCAGCACCCCATCCCAGCAGTCCCAGTCCCAGCACTCCCCCAGCACCCAGTCACACCACTACCCCAGCACCCCATCCCAGCAGTCCCAGTCCCAGCACTCCCCCAGCACCCAGTCACACCACTACCCCAGCACCCCATCCCAGCAGTCCCAGTCCCAGCACTCCCCCAGCACCCAGTCACACCAGTACCCCAGCACCCCATCCCAGCAGTCCCAGCAGTTGGAGAAAGCACCCCAGTCACCTCAGCAAACCCGGCCCAGGATGCTGCTCGACTCTCCACCACCACCAGTCTCTTCTCCCCAGTATGACCCTTTCCCCCCAAAACTCACCGGGTTTTTTTGGTTCATTTCAGTGGGTTTTGGGTGGTTTTAACCCAGTTTTTCTTGTGCTTCTCCAAACCCTTAAACACCTTTAGATGTTCCACACCCAAGCACCCCATTCCCAACCCCCAGTTCTACGTGGGTGTTGATCTATCCCCTCCCCAGGATGGGGAACTCATCCCCATGGCACGACGGAGGCAAAGCTGGGAGGGGATAAAAGTGAGAGGAAAAGAACCAACCCAACCAAAAATACCCCCCAAAACCCCCCCCCCAAATAACTGACCCCCAAAAAGCAGCAAAATTACAGGTGATATATTACAATACAACTTTTAAAAATTACTTACAAAACATTACACAGGCCGCCAGCTCAGCACCCAGGGGGGCACCCACTGCACCCCCCTTTAAACTTCTCTTTATCGGACGGCACCGAGAAAATAATCTGTCATTTATTATTATTTATTATTATTATTATTATTATTAACTTTTTTTCCCTCTTTTTTCTCTTTTTTTATTCCCCCCCCTCCTCCTGCCTCCCCCAGGCTGGGTTAATCTTCATGCAAGAACTTCATTACTTGGGGTGTTGGTTTGTTTGGATGGGGGGTTTTTTTTGGGGGGGGGGGGAAGAAATCCACACTTCCTGGGTATTGATGGTTGCATCCACTCCTTTAAATAATATTGTTAATTTAACAACACGACCAAAAAAAAATTAAAAACAATCCCCCAAAAAACCCAAGGAACACCCCAAAAACACAGTAAAAACACAACGTCCTTCTTCCCTGGGCTCAGGATTTTGGGGGTGTCGGTGGACACGCCGGGTGGATGGTTTGAGGTGAAGCAAAGAGGGACCAGGACCCCTTTGAGTTGGGGAGGGGGGGTGTTGCACCCTGATGGGGTGGGGAAGCTTTATTGCCCCTCTACTTTCTCTTTTCCTGGATTAATTAGCTGTGGTTGGGAGGGTAACGAAGTGAAGAGGCTGCTCCACCAGTACGGATCAGGCTCAGGTCGGGCTGCGGAGCCCCCGCTGTGTTGTTGGAGGTGGATGGATGCTGCTGGGGTGGGGGTGGGGGTTGCACATGGAGGAGGTGAACTATCCCTGGGTCCATCCCCTCCTGAGCCCAAGAGAGGGGTTGGGAAGCAGGAGGGGAGCTGTAGGGCGAATCCATGTGGGATGAGGGGTGCCAATCCCAAAGACACCGTGTACCAGCATCATCCCCCACCGCGTGAGGCTTTGGAACCCTTCAGCTCTTCAGGCAGGGAGCAAACCCGAGTGTCTTCTCTTGTTTTTGGGGGTGCACTCCTCAAGGGGTTCCCCCAAACCCCCAGGAGGTGGTGGGGCTGGGGAAGAGCTGGGTGGGGGAGCGTGGAAAACAAGCCCTGGGAAGGAGCACTGGGATTCGGAGGGAGATACTGGGAGGAAGGGGGCGCTGCTGGGCGCCGAGGGAGGTAGCCAGTGGATCTGTTAAAAACTCCCCTCTCCATCTCTCTAAATATTAAAATATAGATTTATTCTGAGCTTTAAAGTCTCTTTGGCATCTCTCCAGACCCTGGCCCCTCCGTGGGGACGACGGCGGTGTCGGTGTCGGTCTCGGTGGGCGCCGGCACCTCTCGGCTCCCCGGGATGGGTGGTGTTTTGGGAGCGGTGGGGAGCCAGGAGCCAAGGGTATCCCCACCGGAGGCCAGGGGGATGGCAGGGAGGGTGACGGTGGGGTGGTTGGTGGTGGGGGGAAGGCTGGGGTTTGGTTCCTATCCCAGGAAACACACCGGCCCCACCTCGAAGCCGAATTTCTGGCCGGGCTCGCCCATGTCTACGACGCGCAGGTCCAGCAGCGGGAGCTGCTCCAGGCGGGGCGTGAGCACCTCCAGCACCGTCCGGCCCGTGCCCTTTCGTGTCTGGTAGGGGTGGGAGGGAAGAGGGGGGTCACTGGGGGGTGGGGGGCACCGGGTGGGTTCATGCAGAGACAGCCCTGCCCTTTCTACAGTGGCTCCTGCTGTTTCGGCGTCATCCCGGCTCAACTGGGATGAAGGTGGGGTGCCCCTGGATCCCTGATCCCTGACAGGGGTGCCCCTTGGATGCCTGATCCCTGGCACGGGTACCCATGATCCCTGGTAGGGATATCCCTGATCCCTGGCAGGGATGCCCCTGGATCCCTGATCCCTGGCTGGGATGCCCCTGGATCCCTGATCCTTGGCAGGGATACCCCTGGATCCCTGATCACTGGCAGGGATGCCTCCTGACCCTGATCTCTGGCAGGGATGCCCTCTGATCCCTGGCAGGGATACCCCTGGATCCCTGATCCCTGGCAGAGATACCCCTGGATCCCTGGTAGGGATACCCCCTGATCCCTGGTAGGGATGCCCCCTGATCCCTGGTGGGGATGCCCCTGATTCCTGATCCTTGGCTGGGATACCCTGGCTGGGATTCCCCTGATCCTTGGTAGGGATACCCCCTGATCTCTGATCCCTGGCAGGGATACCATGGATCCCTGGTCTCTGGCAGGGAAACCCCTAGATCTCTGATCCTTGGCAGGGATACCCCTGATCTCTGGCAGGGTTCTTGACCAGGTTGGATGAGGCTTGGGACACCTGAGGATGGTGGGGGGGTTGTCCCTGCCCATAGCAGGGGTGGCCCTGGGTGGGTGGGCTTTGAGGTCCCTTCCCACCCAGACAAGCCCAGGACTGTGATTCTAACCCTGAGGTGTCCCCATCCAGCCACCCCTTCTTCCCAAACCATGGCACGTCCTTGGATTCCCCCTCTCCAGAGCACCCCACTACGCTGGGAGACCCCCCTAAAAGCATCCCCAGCTCTTCCAGCCTTCCTCCTCAGAGCCTTTCCCCCCACCCCCTCAACTTCCTCAGGGCCCCTGTCTGCCTCTTCCTTCCTCTTCCTCATCCTCACCGCGCAGCCGTCGGTCAGGGCTTTGATGTAGGGGCTGGTGTGGTAGCTCAGCTCCTCCTCGTTGGCGGCCAGGAAGCGGAGGGCTCGCTGGTGGTCCCCGGGGACGGCGCGGTGCCAGCCCACGGCGCGGTGACAGTGGAAGGTGACGTTCTGGCGAGCGGAGACACTGAGGAGCCGCAGGAAGGTCAGCTGCACCACGCCCAGGGCTTGGCTCTCCGAGTCCACGTAGGAGAACTGGGGGGAACCACTGGGTGAGTTCGTGGGGGTGGGGTGGGGTGGGAGGATTGGGGATGGAGGGGGTGTCCCTGCTGGAAGGGGTGTCCCCGCTGGAAGGGGTGAACCTGCTGGGGTGGTGTCCCCACTGGGAGGGGTGTCCCTGCTGGAAGGGGTGTCCCCGCTGGGGGGTGTCCCCACTGAAGGGGTGTCCCTGCTAGGGGGGTGTCCTCGCTGGAAGGGGTGAACCTGCTGGGGGGTGTGTGTCCCCACTGAAGGAGGTGTCTCCCGCTGGAAGGGGTGTCCCTGCTGGAAGGGGTGTCCCTGCTGGGGGTGTGTCCCCCCTGGAAGGGGTGTCCCCGCTGGAAGAGGTGTCCCTACTGGAAGGGGTGTCCTCTGCTGGAAGGGGTGTCCCCACTGGAAGGGGTGAACCTGCTGGAAGGGGTGTCCCTGCTCGAGGGGGTGTCTGTGCTGGGGGGGTGTCCCCACTGGAAGGGGTGAACCTGCTGGGGGGGTGTCCCTGCTGGGGGGGTGTCCCCCCTGGAAGAGGGTGTCCCCGCTGGAAGCGGTGTCACCTGCTGGGGGGGTGTCCCCACTGAAGGGGTGTCCTTGTTGGAAGGGGTGACCCCACTGGAAGGGGTGTCCCCGCTGGAAGGGGTGTCTCTGCTGGAAGGGGTGTCCCTGCTGGGGGGGTGTCCCTGCTGGAAGGGGTGTCCCCACTGGAAGGGGTGTCCCTGCTGAGGGGGTGTCTCCCGCTGGAAGGGGTGTCCCTGCTGGAAGGGTTGTCCCCACTGGAGGGTCATGCTGGGGGGTGTCCCCGCTGGAAGGGGTGTCTCTGCTGGAAGGGGTGTCCGTGCTGGAGGGGTGTCCCCGCTGGAAGGGGTGTCCTTGCTGGAAGGGGTGTCCCCACTGGAAGGGGTGTCTCTGCTGGAGGGGGTGTCTCCGCTGGAAGGGGTGTCCCCACTGGAAGGGGTGTCCCTGCTGGAAGGGGTGTCCCCTGCTGGGGGGGTGTCCCCACTGGAGGAGGGGAGGGGAGCTGCTGGAAGGGCTGATGGGGTCAAGGTCAGTGGGGGATGTTTTCCTTTCTCCATGGACAGAGAGCAGAGGAGGCACCCAGCACTCAGGGGGCGCAGACACATCCTCACCCTGCTGCCCCCCGGAACTGACTGAACCATCGCCGCGGATCCTCCTCCTCCTCCCACGCTGCCATCTTCACCTGGAAGAGGAGATGGAGCCGTGAGGGAACACCCCAAAACTGCCTGCATCCCGTGGTTGATCCCCAATTCCTGAGGCCCCGCTGGGACCCCACGTCCCACGGCCGATCCCCACCTCCCAAGGCCCGGTTGGCACCCCACATCCCACAGCCAATCCCCAATTCTTGAGGCCCTGCTGGGACCCCACGTGCCATGGCCAATCCCCACCTCCCAAGGATCCAATCCCCATCTCCCCAGGCCCCTCTGGGACCCCATGTCCCACAGCTGACCCCCACCTCCCCAGGCCCCACTGGGACCCTGTGTGCCACAGCCAATCCCCCCTCCTGAGGCTCTGCTGGGACCCCACATCCCATGGCTGATCCCTACTTCCCAAGGCCCCTCTGGGACCCTGTGTGCCACAGCTGATCCCCACCTCCCAAGGATCCAATCCCCACCTCCCCAGGCCCCATTGGGACCCTGTGTGCCACAGCTGATCCCCACCTCCTCCCGAGGATCCAATCCCCACCTCCCCCAGGCCCTGCTGGGACCCCACATGTGGCAGCTGATCCCTACTCCCCAGGCCCCGCTGGGACCCCATGTCCTGCAGCCAATCCCCACCTCCCCAGGCCCCGCTGGGACCCCGTGTGCCACAGCTGATCCCCACCTCCCAAGGATCCCATCCCCACCTCCCCAGGCCCCACTGGGACCCTGTGTGCCACAGCCAATCCCCCCTCCTGAGGATCCAATCCCCACCTCCCCAGGCCCCGCTGGGCCCCCACATGTGGCAGCTGATCCCTACTTCCCCAGGCCCCGCTGGGACCCTAGTGTGCCACAGCTGATCCCCACTTCCCAAGGCCTCTCTGGGACCCCATGTCCTGCAGCCAATCCCCACCTCCTCAGGCCCCATTGGGACCCCATGATCCCTGCTTGCCCAGGCCGCGCTGGGACTCCGTGTGCCACAGCTGTCCCCACCTCCTGAGGATCCAATCCCCACCTCCCCCAGGCCCTGCTGGGACCCTGTGTGCCACAGCTGATGCCCACCTCCTCCCAGGGATCCAATCCCCACCTCCCCAGGCCCTGCTGGGACCCCACATGTGGCAGCTGATCCCTACTTGCCCAGGCCCCGCTGGGACCCCACATGTGGCAGCTGATCCCTACTTGCCCAGGCCCTGCTGGGACCCCGCGTGCCGCGCTCACCTCCCGCACGTCCTTGCTGGGGAAGACACAGGTCTCCCCACCCGCCGTGAAGTTGCAGAAGACCTTGAAGGAGTCTCGAGCGCACCCCTGGTTGGGGTCGATCCAGTACTCGCCTGCGCAGGGGACGGGGAAGGATTCAGCCCACGTCCCGGTGCTGCCACAGGGAACCTCCCTTCCCCATCCCGATACCGGCGCCGGCGGGGACTCACCGTCGGGGAGACCCGGGTGACTGAGCCGTAGGTCCTGGCAGGTCCGGGCAGGGTTATCCCGTGTTCCCATGGGTCTCCGGAGCCCCTCGATCTCCTGCTTGAGGGAGTTGAGGGAGCCGAAGATCTCCTCCATGCCGTCGGCGTAGTCGCGAGAGGCCTGGTCGGCGGCCGCCGCGTCCCCGTCCTCGCCCTGCCCGGCGTCCACCAGCTCGCTGGCGTCGATGGAGCGCTTGCTTTTTTTGGGGAGCTGGATTGGCAGGGGCTGGATCACCTCCCCGGGGGGCCCTGCGGAGGGCACGGGTCTGTCAGCACCCCGAGAGTGGCAGGGTGTGTGTGGTGGGTGTTTGCTGTCCTCCCAAACCACCCCGCGCCCGTCCCTGCGTGGCATTCCACCTTCTTCCTTCATCCCCACCTCATCCTCCTCCGGCCTTTTTCACCTGGCACCACTCACCGGGTGTCCAGGGGGTCCCGGGGGTCCACGTTCACCTTTAGGTCCCGCTTGGCCCTAGAGGAAGGAGATGCCCACAGATTTTTGGCCATGGGGAGGACTGAAAGGGGGTGGGGGTGAAGTGGGGGGCACCCCTTGGCGCTTACCATGGCTCCCTTGGCACCTTTGGGACCGGCTGGGCCCTGTAAAGCAAGACCAGGTCCATCAGCGACTGGGGGTGACATGGAGGGGTGGGGGGACAGCAGCCCCCCATACATGTAGGGAGGGGGACACCAGGGACTAGTGGGGGGCACTCACGGGAAGTCCTGGGGGGCCAACGGGGCCGATGGGTCCAGTGGCACCAGGGATCCCCTGTGCGATGGGAAACGAGCGGAAAGCGGGGTGAGGAAACCAGGGAGACCCCAGCCCCACCTCCCCCAGCCTCTCCCCGACCCCAAATTGCCCCCATCCTCATCCCACCCCCAGCTTCCCCCAGTTCCCAGCACTCACAGTTTCTCCTTTCTGCCCCGTGGAGCCCTGGGGGCCGGGGAGACCCCGATCCCCCTTCTCCCCCTGCTCCCCGGGGGCTCCGATCAGGCCGATGAGACCAGGGTGGCCCTGGGGAGACACGGGCAGAGATCAGGACAGGGGGACATGAAGGGGGGACAAAGGGGGGACAAAGGGGGACACAACCAGCCCAGCCAGTGCCAGTTTGTCCCAGTGGGGTTTTAAGGTCTTGGCCCCCAAGTGTGGGGCCCTGCTCACCTTCTCTCCCTTGGCACCGGTGTCACCTTTGAGGCCGGGGAGACCCGGGGGACCCTGCAGAGGTACCCAGGGAGGTGAGATGTGGGGAGCACAACACGGGGGACCCCTCCCCATACTTCCCCCCATGGTGGAGGAGGGGGAACCACACTCACCACTGGTCCTGGAGGCCCGGCCTGGCCTGTGGTCCCTGGTTTGCCTTGTTCACCCTGTGATGACAAGGGGAGTCCCACCAGTCCGCGGTCGGGGTCACCGGTGGGCAGTGCGTGTCCCACACAGGTCCCCGTGGACCCTGGGACACCCTCCTGGGGTGACCATCAGAACCCTCACCACCTTCCCTCCTCTGCCCTGTGCCAGTGGACCCCAAAATGAGCACAAGGAACCCCCGGGATGTCGGCACTTACCACGGAGCCCGGCAGACCTCGGAGGCCATCGGGACCCTGCTTCCCTGCCAGACCCTGCGGCCCCACGGGACCCGTCTTGCCTGGAGCCCCCACAGCCCCCGGTTCTCCCTGCAGAGACAGAGGAACCAAGTGAGCCCCATCCCATCCGTGGGCACAGGGAGCTCGGCAGCCTCGCTGGTGGAGAGGGGTGGAAGGGGGTGTCCTCCGAATCGCTCACCTTGGCCCCCTTCTCACCCTGACGCCCCTCGGGGCCGGGGGAGCCGGCTGGACCCTGCGGAGAGGAGAAACAGGGCGGTGAGGGATGGGGAGTGGAGGTGGTGGGAGCAGGAGGAGGCTCGCCCGGCGCTTACCCGCTTCCCCAGGGGGCCTGGAGGACCGTTCTCACCCGTGGGACCCGGAGAACCCTACGGATGGAGAAGAGGAAAGAGCTGAGCTGGGTGTGTCTCAGGACGGGGAGGAAGAGGAGGAGGAGGAGGAGGAGAAGGAGGATCCCGCGCTGCCATGAGGAGCGCCCAAGGGTTGGGAGCATCCCAGGACCATGGGGAGCAGGGTGGAAGGGAGGGAGGATATTTCGGGCTCCCCAAAGCAGTGGGGTTGATCCAGTCCCAGTTGTTTTGGGGCTGGGGGGGAGCTGGTCCAGATACCCCCTGCCCCTGGAGAGGCGGTGAGGTGAGGGTGGGGGGACACACGGATGCCCCAGGACAGGACACTCACCGGCTCCCCGGGCTCGCCGTCCTCCCCACGCTCGCCCTTGGCACCATCCTGGCCCTGTGGGGAAGGGACAACCCAGTGGTCAGCACAAGGCCCTGTGTCGTGTCCCCCCAAATCCCTACCCCCCATGATCCCAGGGAACCCCCTCTGAAGCCCAGAGGGGGTGGGATGTGACACTCACCCTGGGTCCCATCTCACCGGGCGGTCCGGGGTCACCTGGAAATCCAACGGGACCCTGAAACAAGAGAGAGAGATGCCAGCCTGGGGACACCCCAACCCCTCCCCAAACCAACAGGACCCCCAAAACCCCTTCCTGGAGCGACCCCACCCTGCTCCATCCCCGTGTCCCAGGGCTGGGGGGACACCTGGCACTCACGGGGTTCCCCTTGGGCCCATCGTCGCCGGGGGTCCCTTCCCTCCGGGTGGTCCGGCAGCACCAGCAGCTCCAGCTTCTCCCTTCTCCCCTCGCTCTCCTCGTGGGCCCTGAGGAGCAAGACGGGCTCAGCAGCCCACAGAGGTGGTCTGGGGGGGCTGGGGGTGGATTTGGGGGTATCCCTGCTGTCACTCACCTTGACTCCTGGTTCCCCCTGGATTCCCGGGGCTCCCGATTCACCGGGGTCCCCCTGAAATGGGAAGGGAGAGAAGTCAAACCCTGTGCCACCGTGTGATTTGGGGGGGACAGGGGGCTGTCTGTGTCCCCCACCCCAAGACCAAGCCCACCAGGTCATTCCCAAGCCCACCAGATGGGTCCCATGTCCCACTGTGGCCCCACGGTCCCACCCCACCCCATGGGTGGTCTCCCCCATCCCAGGGACTGAACCCCCATCTCCAGGGGTACCTACCTTCTCTCCAGGAGGTCCCAGGTTCCCAACACCTCCGGGGGGTCCTTGGGGTCCCTGTGGGGTGAAGGTTGTGGGGAGGGATGAGAGCAGAGGTGGTCACCCCAGCACCCAACACAGAGAAGGGGTGGGGGGGACAGGGGGGTCACCTACATCAGCTCCAGAGGCTCCAGCTGGGCCACGGGGTCCTGGGGGGCCGGGGGGGCCCTGAGGGGGGGGCGTGTAGAGAAAGCACAGGGTGAGGGTGGTCCTGGGGGACCCCCCACCCTGAGTGACATGGGGTCAGGAGGGGTCAAGGTCACTCACCATGGGGCCCACGTCACCCGTCTCACCCTTCTCACCGGCCGGACCTGGCAAACCCTGGGGTGGGGGAGAGTGTTAGTGAGGGGGGGGGCACAGAGGGCGTGGGGGGACACAGAGGGCGTGGGGGGACACAGAGGGCATGGGGGGGGCAGGAGGGGGGCAGGAACCAGCGATGAGGGCAGGGGGAAGTATGGGGGTCTGGGCACATCTGGGTGGGAGGTACAGAGAGCTGGGGCACTGCTGGACTTGGGGGGGGGCACGTTGGGGTGGGGGCAGTGAGGGATGCTCTAAACCCCCCAGCCACACAGTACCCACCCCACCCCCTGTTTTGGGGGTGGTGGAGAGAGGGGGTGTCCATGGGGTGCTGGAGGAGGCGGGGGGGGGGTCCCACTCACCTGCAGCCCGATGGGGCCAGGGGGGCCGTTGAAGCCCCGTGTCCCCTCGTCACCCTTGGCCCCAAAATGACCCTGGGGACCTCTGGCACCTGGTTCCCCATCAGCACCCTGTGAGGAGGGAAGGGGGGGTCATGGGGGGTTGAAACCACCTCCCCCCTCAGCGTGTGGCTGCAGGGGTGACATGGGACCCCCCACCCATTTCTCCCCCCCCAACATCACCCCCCTCTGGGATACTCACTGCGGCTCCGGGCTGCCCGACCGACCCAATGGGTCCAGGGGGACCTGGAGGACCCTGGGATGGAGGGAAGGGGTGGGTGAGGCTGGGACAGCCCCAGGGGGACGAGGTTTGGGCTGGGGGGTGTGGGGGGTGACACCGTGCCCCCCGTCACACTCACGTGCTCGCCCTTGTTGCCTTTGCTGCCCTTCTGTCCCGGCTCGCCCACCTCGCCCTGGGGTGGGGAAGGAGGATGAGGAGGGGTGAGGAGGGTGAGGAGGAGGGTGAAGAGGAGGGTCAGGAGGACAAGGAGGATGAGGAGGATGAGGAGAGTGAGGAGGATGAAGAGGAGGGTCAGGAGGACAAGGAGGGTGAGGAGGATGAGGAGGATGAGGAGGATGAGGAGGATGAGGAGGAGGGTCAGGAGGACAAGGAGGGTGAGGAGGATGAGGAGGGTGAGGAGGATGAGGAGGGTGAGGAGGGTGAGGAGGATGAAGAGGAGGGTCAGGAGGACAAGAAGGGCGAGGAGGAGTGAGGAGGATGGGGATGAGGAGGGTGAGGAGGATGGAGGGGGAGGGTGAGGAGGGTGAGAGAAGGATGAAGAGGAGGGTCAGGAGGACAAGGAGGGTGAGGAGGAGGGATGAGGAGGATGAGGAGGATGAGGAGGATGAGGATGAAGAGGAGGGATCAGGAGGACGAGGAGGAGGATGAGGAGGATGAGGAGGATGAGGAGGATGAGGAGGAGGGTCAGGAGGACAAGGAGGGTAAGGAGGATGAGGAGGATGGGGATGAGGAGGGTGAGGAGGATGGGGAGGGTGAGGAGGAGGATGAGGAGGAGGATGAAGAGGATGAGGAGGATGAGGAGGGTGATGAGGAGGGTGAGGAGGGGGATGAGGAGGGTGAGGAGGGGGTGAGGAGGTTGAGGAGGATGGGGGATGAGGAGGATGAGGAGGGTGAGGAGGATGAGGAGGGTGAGGAGGATGAGGAAGATGAGGAAGATGAGAAGGATGCTCAGCCGCAGCCCAGTTTCGGGGGGGGGCTGAGGGGGGTCAGGACAGGACCTCACCTTGTCCCCATCCTCTCCGGGCCCGCCGGGGGGTCCCGCTGGGCCAGGTAACCCCACCGGCCCCTGAACACCATCCCGGCCAGCGGGGCCCATGGGCCCCTTCTCACCCTAAAAGGGATGGGAAAAGGGGGTGGGGGTGGGTTTTGGGGGGGGGGTGCAGGCCCCCACCCCCTCACACCCCTCCCCAAATCCCTGGCCACTCACGGGAACTCCTTTCTCTCCAGCAGGACCCGGTGGTCCCTGGGGTCCTGGTCGTCCTGGGGGCCAACGGGACCCCCCTGTCCTGGGCCACCTCTCTCCCCTGGGGAGCCCTGGGGGAAGATTTTGGGGTGTGGGGAGGTTGTATCAGCTTCAGAGGAGCTGGGGGGGGCACACACAGGGATTTGGGGGGGGACACACTCACTGCAGGCCCTGGGGGTCCCGCTGGTCCTTCGTTGCCCTTCAGTCCTGGGCCGCCCTGTGAAATTGGGGGGTGGGGGGGTCAGTGGGATGCTGTTTGGGATTGGGGGGGGGGTTCAGAGGTGGGGGGGTCCCAGCTGAGCTGGGGCTGTACTCACCGGGGTGCCAGGCAGCCCCCTCTCACCAGGGAAACCCCTCAGCCCAGCCGGGCCGTCCTTGCCGGGGGAGCCAGTGGGGCCGGGGTCTCCCTAAGGAATTGGGGGGAAGGGGAGGTTATGGGGGGGGTTCACACCCCTAGCACCCTCCCCCCATGACTCCCTGAGGGTCATCAGCGTGCCCACCCCCTCCCCAGCACCCTCCCACCCCCTCACCTTGGTGCCCTCCTTGCCTGAGGGCCCGGGTAGGCCTTGTTCTCCGGGGGGGCCGGGGGGCCTGGGTGACCCCTCTCCCCCATGGGTCCAGACTCACCAGCAGCTCCCTGGTTTGGGGGGGGGACACACGACATAAAAGGGGGGGGGGTTCAACACAGCCCTGGGGCAAGTGGGGACCCCCCCCAAAAACCCACCCACCTACTCACCTGGGGTCCCACCACCCCGGGGGGGCCGGGGGGCCGGTCTTGCCTTGGAAGCCCTGGGAGAGAGAGGAGAAGGGGAAGGTGGGTGAGGGGGGGTCTGGGGGGGGGTCTGGTTTATTTTGGGGGGGGGGTAACACTAGGAGTACCATGTGAGTAAGGCAGGAGTAGCAGCGCATCCCTGAGGAGGGATGGGGGAGGAGGGGGTTGGGGATGCGGCGGTGGGGGGGCAGGAGAGTGGTTGGGAGGGGCACCGTGGGTGTCAGGATGGGGGGGGGGGGGCAGGGGTTTTTGGGGGGGGGGGGGGCACAGGTAGACTCACGACTTCTCCTCGCTGGCCGGGGTGCCCAGGGAGCCCATCCTTGCCGGGGGGCCCTGAGGGGAGAGGAGAAGGGGGTGGGAGGCACTGGAGAGGGGGGGGGGTACTTCATTTTTGGGAGGGGGGGCACAGCCCCCCAAATACTTACAGGGGGTCCTTTCGGTCCTGGGAAGCCGTTGGGTCCCTGTGGTCCTGGGACACCCTGGAGGGGGGGAGGGGGGAGAGCGGGGTGGTTATGGTGCTAATTAACACAGAGTTCATTAGAGCATCACTGGGACCCCCCTGGGACCCCCCACCCCCCCCCAAACTCCCCAGGAGCTGTGTGTGCTGGGGGCGGGGGGGCGTTGAGGGGGTGAGCTGGGGGGTTTGGGTGACTGGGAGGGTCACGGGGTGGGGGGGACACACTTTGGGGACCCCCCTTCCACACAGGGAGGGTCACAGGATGGGGGGGGACACTTTGGGGACCCCCCTTCCACACAGGGAGGGTCACAGGATGGGGGGGACATTTTGGGGACCCCCTTGCCACACAGGGAGGGTCACAGGATGGGGGTGGGACACTTTGGGGACCCCCCTGCCACACAAGGGAGGGTCACAGGATTGGGGGGACACACTTTGGGGACCCCCTTCCACACAGGGAGGGTCACAGGATGGGGGGGGACACTTTGGGGACCCCCTTTCCACACAGGGAGGGTCACAGGATGGGGGGGGGACACTTTGGGGACCCCCCTTCCACACAGGGAGGGTCACAGGATGGGGGGGGACACTTTGAGGACCCCCCTTGCCACACAGGGAGGGTCACAGGATGGGGGGGACACCCACACCCCCCCACACACCCCCACCCAAATCCAGACTGGGTCACCCACTTACCCTTTCACCGGGGGGACCGTGGGGGCCGTCGCTGCCAGATGTGCCCTGGGGGAAGGAGGATGAGGAGAGATTTTGGGGTGACCCCCTTCCTTTCCGCCCCCCCCCACACCCCCTCCTCCCCAAAACCGACCTTGGCCCCTGACTTCCCGGTGGCTCCTCGTGGTCCCCGCTGTCCCCTGGGACCCTGTGGGAAGAGGTGTGGGGGGTATGACCAAAAGTCCATCAGTGCCCCCCCAGCACCCCCAAATCCATCCAGGGGACCTGGAAAGACCCAGATTTGGGGGTGCTTCCCCCTCCCCCCTAAATTAACCCTGCCCCCTACTCACCGTGGGGCCACGCTCACCCCTGGGCCCTGATTTCCCTGACAGACCCTGTAAGAGTGTTTCAGAGATTTTTGGGGGGGGGGGCACAGGGTAGGGACCCCCCTGGTCCTTGTGCCCCCCAAACTCTGTAGGACATGAATTTCGGGGGGGGGGATCACTCACCCGTGCGCCCTTCTCGCCGTTGGTGCCTGGGAATCCTGGGAAGCCCTGGGATCCCTGGGGATGGAGAGGAGGGGGGTGAGCAGGGTGCTGGGGGTGGGGGACACACAGAGGGGGGGACACACACGTGACACACGTGGGACCCCCCCATAGCCCCCCACACTCACCTTGGGACCCTGACGTCCTGGGTAGCCGGGTAGACCTGGCACCCCTAGCTTTCCCTATGGGGGAGAGAGGTGTGAGCGAGGTGGGGGGGGACACACGATATTGGGGGGAGGGGGTTTTTGGGGGGGGGGGGGCTTTGTTACCCCCCCTCACCCCAAATGGTGGCCACTCACCTTCTCCCCAACCACCCCGATGGGACCAGGGTCACCGGTGGGTCCCATCCGTCCCTTGGGACCTTCGGGTCCGTCCTCCCCCCGGGAACCCGGAACGCCGACCTCACCCTGGGGGATGCCAAATTTGGGGGGTGGGGGGCATTAAGGGGGTCCAGGAACCCTGGTGGGGGGGGGATCAAGGAGAAGACCCCCCTCATTCACTTACCCGGTCTCCTTTGACACCCATGTCACCCTTGAAGCCGGGGAAGCCTTCCTCACCCTGGGGGAGAGGATGAGGATGGAGGGGATGGAGATGGGGATGGGGATGGGATGGGATGGGATGGGATGGGGATGGGATGGGATGGGATGGGATGGGATGGGGATGGGATGGGGATGGGGATGGAGATGGGATGGGGATGGGATGGGGAGGGGATGGGGATGGGATGGGGATGGGATGGGGATGGGGATGGGGATGGGATGGGGATGGGATGGGATGGGGATGGGGATGGGGATGGGGATGGGGATGGGGATGGGGATGGGATGGGATGGGATGGGATGGGATGGAGATGGGATGGGGATGGGGATGGGATGGGATGGGATGGGATGGGATGGGGATGGGATGGGATGGGGATGGGGATGGGGATGGGATGGGGATGGGATGGGATGGGATGGGGATGGGGATGGGATGGGATGGGATGGGATGGGGATGGGATGAGGATGGGGACCCCCCCAGGGAGGTGGGAAATAGGGGGAGGGAGGGAAATTTGGGAGAGGGGGGTGTGGGGAAATTTTGGGGGGGGGGTGGGGAGGGAAGATGGGGTGGGGGGAGAACATGACACCCACCTTCTCCCCCTTGTGTCCCTTCAGCCCCCGGATGCCATCCACACCCTGTGGAGAGAGAAGCAGGGCAGTGACCCAACGGGGGGGGGGAGCACGGTGCCCCCCTCCAAAATAATGACACCCCCACTTCTTAACCCCCCCCCCACTTTTCTTCCCCCCCCCAAATTCCCAGGCACTGACCTTCACACCACGAGGGCCGGGGTAGCCGATGGGTCCCTGGGGACCTGAGGGACCCTACAGAGTTGGGGGGGGGACACACAGTTTGTATTGGGGGATTTGGGGGGAGGAGGGGGTCATATTTTTGGGGGGGGCTGCCCATCTTATGCCCCCCTCCCCCGGTGGGGAGGGAGGAGCCCTGGGTTTTGGGGAGGAGGGGGTTGGTTGGGGTCTACCTGGTTGCCCTTGGTGCCTGGGGGTCCCTCCTTGCCAGGGTGGCCCTGGGGACAGAAGAGGGGATGAGGACACCTTGAGAGGGGTACATGGGTGTGCCCCCCTCCCCCAAATTACCCCCGCTCCCATCCCCATAACCAGCCCCCCAGCCTGGGATAACTGGGGAGGGGGTGGCACTGGGATGATGGAGCATCCCTATGGATCCAGCCCTGCCATGGGGGGGATGGTGCTATGGAGGGACTGGGAGCAGGGTGGGGGGCTATGGGGGGGGGACACAGCACCCCCAGAGTGGGGTGAAATTTGGGGGGGGGGTGTACAGTACTCACGGGGGGGCCATCAGAGCCAGGCATGCCAGGCAAGCCAGGTTTCCCTTGGGGACCCTGTAGAGAGAGGAGAGGGGGTGAGTGCTGCCATTAGGGGGATATTTGGGGGGGGGGGCTGTTTGGGGAAGTGGGGGGGGGCACAATGGTGCCCCCCCCACTTCCCCAAACAGCCCCCCCCCCAATTCAGGCCCCCCTCCATGCCCACCTTCTCTCCAGGAGGTCCTGTGGCACCTTGTGGTCCTGGGAGACCCTAAAAGGCAGAGATTTTGGGGGGGTGTGTGTGTGTTACCTCCTTGTGCCCCCCCACCCACCCAAGTGACCCCCCTTTTCTCTGAGGGGGGATCCAAATCCATCCAAAGGGGGGGGTGGTGTGCTCACCTGGGTTCCTGGGGTACCCTGCTGACCAGGGGGTCCTGGTTCTCCTTGGGGCCCCTGTGGCAGTCAGATTTAGGGGGGGGGTTAGTGTGTTCCCCCCCCTTCAGGCTTGGGGGGTGGGAGGGGGGTCCAATACCCCCCCCTCCCCAAAACCCCACCCCCTGACTCACCAGGTTCCCCTTGGGGCCCACGGGACCGTCCATGCCACGCACACCCTGTGGAGAGATGGGTGCTATGGGGGGGGGGGGGCACGGTGGCTTTTGGGGTGGGGGGGACACAAGGGGGGGACAAACAAGGTGGGGGGGGGGACAAGAGGTAGGGGGGGTCTTCCCACTTACCGGGGGGCCAGGGATGCCTGGGGGGCCTTTGGGGCCGAGCAGACCTCTGGGTCCCTGGGGGGGGGTAGATGGGTGTCAGGGGGTGGGGGGCTCCCAATATGGGGGGGTGGGGGAGAGGGGGATATGGGGGGTGATTACCCCCCCTCCAGCTCACTCTTTGCCCCTCCCTCCCCCTGTAGGACCCTCCCCCCCCCCAAATTACCGCTTCTCCAGGGAGTCCTCGGGGTCCCACCTCTCCATCATCACCCTGTGGATGGATAAAGGGGAGGGGGGCAGTGAGATGGGGGGGGGGGCAGTGAGATGAGGGGGGCAGTGAGATGAGGGGGGTTCCAAGCTCTATGTGCCCCCCTCCCTCATTGATTCCCCCCCCCAAATCCACTCACCCTCTCACCATCCTCTCCAGGGGGTCCTGGCATCCCCTGTGAGCCGGTGTCACCCTATATTTGGGGGGGGGAAGAGGGGAGGGGGAAACTGAGGTCAGAGGAGGTGGGGGGGGGTGAGGGTGGGGAGGGGGGGTCAGCAGGTAAAAAAAGGAGGGGGGGGCGTTGAGCGACAGGAGGGGCTGTGAATGGCTCAGTGTGTGCCTGTGAATGGGGGCTCTGTGTTTGGGGGGGGGGGGGGGGGGTGGGGAGTGTTTGCTCAGGCTGTGGTTTATGGGTGGAGGAATTTGGGGAGGGGGAGGGGGGGGGGGATGTGGGTACCCCCAAAGGAGGGGTGTGGAGGCAGGAAGTGGGGGTGGGGGGTGGAAAATGTGCCCCCCCCCCCCAGTCTGTGGTCACTCACCCGGTGGCCTTTGTCCCCTGGCAGCCCTGGCAGCCCATCGAAGCCACGGTCACCCTGAGGTGGGGGGGAGGATTTTGGGGGGAGGGGGGTGTGAGTGATGTCACTGATGTGACCCCCCCCCAAATCCCCCCTCTCCCCCCACCCCAAGGAATCAGCATGTCCAGCACAGGGTGTCAGATCAGACCCCCCCCAACCCTTACACCCCCTCCCCAAATCCCATGCCCCCCCAGAGCAGTGGGGAGGGGGGGTCCTGGCAGAGCTCTCCTGGGCAGGGTGGGGGGACACCCAAGGGTGTGGGGGGCACCCAAGGGACCCCCTCCCCAAGTGGTTTCAGAGCATCCCAGCCGTTACCTTAACGCCGGGATCACCGGGCATCCCCCGAGCACCATCAGCTCCTGGGCGGCCCTGCCACACACAGAGGGGGTGAGATGGGGTGTGGACCCCCCCACCCCAAAATCCCACCCCCCCCAAACTTCCCCTCCCCCCAAAACTCCTCCCCCTCCCCAAATCCATCCCCCGCCCCCTTCCCCAACTCACCCTCCGGCCGGGCTTTCCTGGGGGTCCAGTCAGACCCTGGGGACCTCGGGGACCCTGGGGGGGGGCAGAGGGTTAATGAGGTGGGGGGGTCATTGGAAGGGGGGTCATTGGGGTCCGCTCACCCCCCCAAGACCCCTCAAACCCCCCCCAAAATCCTTGGGGCTCACCTGGGGGCCGAAGTCTCCAGACTCCCCCTTCATGCCGGTGCTGCCAGGCTGCCCCTGGAAGCAAAAAAGGGGGGGAGGGCAATTTGGGGGGGGGAACAATCCTGGGGGCCCCCCCACACCCTCCCATCCCACATCATGAAGGGAGGGGGCCACCAGCCACCCCACCCCGAACCCCAAACTCCACAGGGATGCTGATACCCACCATGGGTCCGGGGCGGCCGGTGTACCCCATCGGTCCAGGGGGGCCCCTCAGAGCCAGCTGGGGGGGGGAGAGGAAAAAGGGGGAGGGGGTTATTTCTCACTGGGGGGGGGGCACAGGGGGACGAACTGGAGTTGGGGGGGGGGCACAGGGGGACAAATCAGGGGGCACAGGGAGGGCAAAACCAGAGGCACCGGGTGCAGCACCCTCGGAGAGAGGAGGGGAGGGGGGGGAGCAGCTTTGGGGACCCCATGGGAGGGTCCTGGGGGGGAAAATGGGGGGAAAGGGGGGGGGCATATTGGGGACACCCCCCCACTTAATACTCACCCGGGCTTGCTGGAGGATGGCCTGAGCCTGCGCCTCCTGAGCTGCCACCACCGGCCCCTTGTCACCCCCGCTGCTTCCGAAGCGGAACTGGGATGGGGAGATGGTCAGGATGGGGGGGACACCCCCCCCCCCCAAAAAAAAAAAAGGGATGGGTGACGCCCCCCCCCCCAAAATAAGCCCCACCCCCCCCTCAAAAATTGACCCCCACCCATTGTTTTTGGCACCCATTTCTCCCCCACTCACCGGCAGCATCATGGAGGTACCGGGGGGTCCGGGGGTCCCATCGGAACCGGGGAGCCCAGCACGGCCTGGGGGGCCCTGTTGGGGGGGGGATGAGATTGGGGGGGGGGGAAGGGGGTCAGTGACATGATGGAGGGGGGATTTTTGAGGGAGGGGTGTGATTTTTTTGGGGGGGTGTCCCCTAAATGTGTACTCACCCTCTCCCCAGGCTCTCCAGGGGCTCCTGGGGGTCCCTGTGTCCCTGGGGGTCCCGACATGCCCTTTTGGGGGGGGGGGGGAAAGGAGAGACATGGGGTGATGGTGGCACCGTGGGGGGGCGGGAAATGGGGTGCTACACACCCCCTCCCCAAAATAGCATCACTCATGAGGGGGGGTCTTACCGCAGGTCCCTCAGGACCGGGGGGTCCCTCCACCAGCATTCCCTGTGGGAAGAGAAAAGGGGGGTTTTGGGGGGGTGGGCAGTGTCCAGCCTTGGGGGCTGGTTTGGGGGGGTGTGACCCCGTTAATTGAAGGGGGGGCACACAGACCCCCCTGTACGTACCGGCTCGAAGACGGCGGGCTCCCCCTTCTCCCCCTTGTAGCCCCTGACGCCGCGCACAGCCTGGGGGGGCAGACATGTACCCCCCCAAAAGGGACCCGTCAGTGGGACCGCCACGTGTGACCCCCCCCCAAAAAGACATGGGGGGGTGTCTCTGACCTTCCCCCCACCTCATTAACACAGCCCAAGTCAGGGCTGAGCTTGATAAGGGGGTTATATACCATCCCCCCCCCCAAATACACAGCACACCCCTAAATACACATCCCCCCTAAATACATCACCCCCCCAAATACACATCCCTCCCCCAAATACACATCCCCCCAAACACACATCCCCCCAAATACACATCCCCCCCAAAATACACACCCCCCAAATACACATCCCCCCCAAATACACATCACCCCCAAATACACATCCCCCCCAAATACACATCCCCCCCAAATACACATCCCCCCAAACACACATCCCCCCCAAATACACCCCCCCCAAATATACATCCCTCCCAAATACCCATCCCCCCCAAAATACACATCCCCCCCAAAAATACACCTCCCCCCAAATACACATCCCCCCAAACACACATCCCCCCCAAATACACCCCCCCCAAATACACATCCCCCCCAAAATATCACATCCCCCCCAAAATACACATCCCCCCCAAACACACATCCCCCCAAATACACATCCCCCCCAAATACACATCCCCCCCAAATATACATCCCCCCCAAATATAAATCCCCTCCCAAAATACACCCACCCCCCAAAATACACCCCCCCAAAGGGGGGCAGGGAGAGGGAAGGGGGATTTAGGAACTGGGGAGGGGGGGAGTGACCACCCCCAGTTCAAATCCCAACCCCCCTTAGGATGGCAGCAGGGTGGGGGTGGGGGGGAGAATTACCTCGTTAATTTTGGGGGGGGGGGGAAGGAGATGGGGTGAAGCAGGGTGGGTTGGGGGGAGATAAAAGGGGGGTGTGATGATGTCACACGTGGCCCGAGTGACATCACAGCCTAAGCGAAGGTGAGGGTGATGTGATGGGGGGGGATGGATGGACACACAGACACGGGGCCAGGGATGGACAGACATACACATCATCCCCCCCCCCAAAAAAAACAGCCCCCCCCCCCAACTTACGCCCAACTCTTCGGGGTGATGGGTATAGACATACTCATACGCCCGGCCGGCACCCCCATCCTCCTCCTCCTCCTCCTCCTGCCACCCCAACACCGGGGTGATGGGCACCCCAAGGAGACACAGCGTTAAGGAAGGGGGGGGGGCACAACTGAGGAGGGGGGGCGCTTCACCACCCACCCCCTCCCCAATTTACCCATTCATTTCCCCATTGTACCCATCCCATGGTGGGGAGGGGGAGGTGTGGGGGGGAAGCCCCCTACTTTGCCCACCCGTTTCCCCATTGCACCCCCACCCCCATCCCAGGGACGGGGATGTTTTTTAGGGGGGGGTGTCGTGTGTGTGTTGTCCATGTGTCCCCCCCATCCTGGGTGTTACCTGTGTCTCCTCCCAAGTGGCACCATCGGGTTCCGGGGGGGACACCAGGGTGTAATCCGGGTACTCGGTGACCCCCCAAGGCTCCTCCGTGGGGGTCAGCCCCCCATCCTGGGTTTGGGGGAGGATTTTGGGGGGGTGGGGGTGGGGGAAGTGGGGGGTGTTGGGTTAGGAGGGGGTTACAGACCAGCGGGTGGGATGGACAGACAGACGGACAAGCGAAGCGGCAGGTGATGGCAACACACAACCCAGGGGGGGCTGGGGGGGACGGGGTTAATTTTGGGGGGGGGTCTCCCCAAAATCAAGCACAGCTGGATCGTTTTGGTGGGGGGGACACAAAGCGATCACGACCCCGTTTTGGGGTGAGGGGGAGGTTAGAACTAAAGGGTGGGGGGCGACTCGCTGGAAAGGGCCCCCCCCGGCTTTCCAGTGTGGACGGACAGACGGATGGATGGACAGATGGACAGGGGCTGGTTCTCTACCTGCCGGTAGCTGTTCCCTTGGCTCCTGGCCCCGTTCCTCGGGGGGGGCTCAACCCCATCTTGTTTTCGGGGGCCCCCACCCCGTTGGCGGGAGGGTTCCCATGGGATCGCCCCTTCCCGGGGGTTCTCCCGTAGGCGGGTGCCGTGTTCATCATCCGCTGTGTTTTCGGGGTGCCGGCCCTGGGGGGCCCTTGGTGTTGTTGGGGTTGGGCTTGGGGGGGTTCTAAGCCCCCAGCGTGGCGAGGAAGAGGATGGCGGCGATGAAGAGGAGGAGGCGGCGGCACACCCACACACGTGAACCCACCCCAGGGGTGGGGGTGGGGGTGAGGGGGGATATTTGGGGGTGGGGGGGCAGGAAGACAAAACACAAAGCACCCCGTGTGAGGTCCCCAGGGGGGTGGGAGAAGAGGGGGGACACCCCCTCCCCCCAAAACGTGCAGCATCCCCATCCTACTCCCCACCCCCCCACCATTGCCTTCCATGCTCCCAATGGGTTGGGGTGGGGGGAGTGTTTTTTGGGGGGTGGGGGGAGCGCTGCGAGACAACCAGGCCAGCCAGCCGGACAGACGGACACACAGATGGACAGACGGCACCCTGCCCAGCGTTACCTTTTCGGGGACCCCCCCGGGGAGGGGGAAGGCCCGTCCTCACTATTAGTGTAGTAGTAGGGGTACTCGTAGTACTCCACGGCCTCCTCGGAGTACTTTGGGGGGGGGGACATGGGACATAACATGACATGGGGGGACGTGACGTGACGTGACGTGACATGACGTGACATGACGTGACGTGACATGACGTGACACACAACGATGGGGGGGGTGGGTGAGAAGAAGGAAACGTCATCGAAACGCCGCCATGATTGGGGGGTGGCCTCACCCCACACACCCCCGCCATGCAGGCCGCAAAGCCAACCTAGAGCCTCCCCCTTCCCCAACGCAGAGAGAGGGGTTCCCTCCCCTCACCCCCAAATTCTGAGCCCCTCTCCCCACCCCACACACACCTCCTGCCGCTGCTGGGGGGTTCCTGTGCCTGGGGGCCGTGGTCTGGTGTCATGGCGGCGCAGGTAGGCCCGAAGTGCTCGCAGTAATCGTAGGCTGCTTGCGGGTCAGGGGCGATGAGCAGCTGCTGGATGTCACCCTGGGGGGGACATGAGGGGGTCAAAGGGGGGACACCCACCCCATCACTTCAAAAACACCACCCCCCCCTCATTCTTCCACCCCCAAAACCACCCACCCCCTCATCCTTCTACCCAGCGGGGGACATGACACACGGGGGTGAGACGAGGTGACACCCACCCCCTCACCCCAAAACCACTCACACCCCCTCATCCTTCCCCCAGAGGAGGGGGTGAAATGGGGATGTCACCCACCCCATCACCCCAAAACACCCACCCCCTCGTCCTTCCACCCAGTGAGGAAGGGGGCACATGGGGGCGTGAGATAGGGTGACACCCACCCCATCACCCTAAACCCACCCCATCCCCCTCATCCTTCCACCCAGCGAGGGGGGAGGACATATGGGGGGGTGAGACAAGGGTGACACCCACCCCATCACTCCAAAAACACCCACACCCCCTTATCCTTCCACCTGGGGGGGACAGGGGACATAGGAGGGGTGAGATGGGGGTGACACCCACCCCATCACCCCAAAAACACCCCATCCCCCTCATCCTTCCACACAGTGAGAGGAGGGGACATGGGGAGGTGAGACAGGGTAGCACCCACCCCATCACCCCCAAAACACGCCATCCCCCCCCTCATCCTTCCACCCAGCGAGGGAGGGGACATGGGGGTGAGACAGGTAGCACCCACTCCATCACCCCAAAACGCCCCATCCCCCTCTCATCCTTCCACCCAGCGCACCTCAAACACCTCCTCGTCCAGGATGCGGGTGCCGAAAACGGTGATGCCGCGGGTGTCGAGGACGGGCCGGGTGCCACGGGGCAGAGGCCGGGTCTCCCGGTGCTGACAATCCACCACCAGCGTCACCGAGCGCCGGCTGACGCTCAAGGCCACCCGGTGCCACCTGCGGGGACACGGGGAGGTGGGTACGTGGGTACGGGGCCATCAGAGAACCTTGGAATCCCAGCCTGGGCTGGGCTGGGAGGGACCCCAGGGGTCACAGAGCTCCAACCCCCTGCCACAGGCAGGGACACCAACCTCCAGGCCTGGAGCTACACAAGGTTGCCCAGGGCCCCAGCCAACCTGGCCTTCAACACCCCCAGGGACGGGGCACCCACCCCCTCTCTGGGCAGCCCCTGCCAGCCCCTCCCCACTCTCTCTGCACAGAACTTCCCCCAATCTCTCCTCTCCCCTTCCCTCCTCCAGCTTCACTCCAGCCCCTTGTCCTGCCAGGCTCTGCCCTTGAACACGCTGATTCCCCTCCTGTTCCTCTGCTCCCTTCAGGGACTGGCAGGCTGCAATGAGGTCCCCCCACAGCCTTCTCTTCTCCAGGCTGACCCAGCCCAGCTCCCTCAGCCTCTCTCCAGAGGGGAGCTGCTCCAGCCCTCTGAGCATCTCCGGGGCTCCTCTGACCCCTCTCCAACAGTCACAGAATCCCAGAATCCCAGCCTGGGCTGGGTGGGGAGGGACCCCAAGGGTCCCAGAGCTCCAACCCCCTGCCACAGGCAGGGACACCAACCTCCAGGCCTGGAGCTACACAAGGTTGTCCACAGCCCCATCCAACAGCCCCACATCTCTCTTGTCCTGGGGCCCCAGCTCTGGACACAGGACTCCAGCTGGGGCAGAGCAGAGAGGGACAATCCCCTCCCTGTCCCTGCTGCCACCCCTCTGCTGATGGAGCCCAGGATCCCATCGCCCTTCCCAGCTGTGGGAACACACCGCTGGCTCCTGGGGAAGCTTCTCATCCCCCATGACCCCCAGGCCCTTCTCCTCAGGGCTGCTCTCCAGCAGCTCTTCTCCCAGCCTGTATCTAGGTCTGGGATTCCTCCAGCACAACACCCGACGCTTGGCAGTCTTCACCCCGCCCCGTGACCATCGGCAGAGGCCTGTTCGCCGGTACCCACTTGCCGTCAGCCAAATCGACGCCGCGGAAGAGGGGTAATCCTCAGGGGCAGGGCGGCCGTGCTGGTCCTCGTAGAGGAAGACGGGCGACCGGCCCAGCTCCACGCCCAGCTGCTGGACGCCGTCCCGGTTGTAGATGGAGAGGAGGAAGGCCTGGACACCAGGTTTGGCTTTCACCAGAGCCATGATGGAGAAATCCTCCGGGAATTTCCCTAGGGGGGGGAGAGGAAGAGGAGATGATGGGATGGATCAGGGAGAGGTGGTGGGAAGGGTCTTTGGGGGGAGGAAGAGGAGATGATGGGATGGATCAGGGAGAGGTGGTGGGAAGGGTCTTTGGGGGGAGGAAGAGGAGATGATGGGATGGATCAGGGAGAGGTGGTGGGAAGGGTCTTTGGGGGGAGGAAGAGGAGATGATGGGATGGATCAGGGAGAGGTGGTGGGAAGGGTCTTGGGGGGGAAGGAAGAGGAGATGATGGGATGGATCAGGGAGAGGTGGTGGGAAGGGTCTTTGGGGGGGAAGGAAGAGGAGATGATGGGATGGATCAGGGAGAGGTGGTGGGAAGGGTCTTTGGGGGGAAGGAAGAGGAGATGATGGGATGGATCAGGGAGAGGTGGTGGGAAGGGTCTTTGGGGGGAAGAAGAGGAGATGATGGGATGGATCAGGGAGAGGTGGTGGGAAGGGTCTTGGGGGGAAGGAAGAGGAGATGATGGGATGGATCAGGGAGAGGTGGTGGGAAGGGTCTTGGGGGGAGGAAGAGGAGATGATGGGATGGATCAGGGAGAGGTGGTGGGAAGGGTCTTGGGGGGGAAGGAAGAGGAGATGATGGGATGGATCAGGGAGAGGTGGTGGGAAGGGTCTTTGGGGGGAAGGAAGAGGAGATGATGGGATGGATCAGGGAGAGGTGGTGGGAAGGGTCTTTGAGGGGTGAGGAAGAGGAGATGATGGGATGGATCAGGGAGAGGTGGTGGGAAGGGTCTTTGGGGGAGAAGGAAGAGGAGATGATGGGATGGATGGGTGCGAGGTGGTGGGAAGGGTCTTGGGGTGGTTGATGGGGAAGGAAGAGGAGATGATGGGTTAGATGGGTGTGAGGTGGTGGGAAGGGTCTTGGGGGGAGAAGGAAGAGGAGATGATGGGATAGATCAAGGAGAGGTGGTGGGAAGGGTCTTGGGGTGGAAGGAAGAGGAGATGATGGGATGGATGGGTGTGAGGTGGTGGGAAGGGTCTTTGGGGGGAAGGAAGAGGAGATGATGGGATGGATCAGGGAGAGGTGGTGGGAAGGGTCTTGGGGGTGACTGGGGGGAAGGAAGAGATGATGGGATGGATGGGTGAGTATGAGGTGGTGGGAAGGGTCTTGGGGGGAAGGCAGAGGAGGTGACGGGATGGGTGGGCGTGAGGTGCTGGGCAGGGCGTTGGGGTGACCCAGCACCCCCTCCCTGTCGCTCACCGGGGAAGAGCTGGCGGGTGGGCGCGCTGAGCTGGGCTTGCCGCGTGATCCGGAAGGCGACGTCGGCGCCGGCGCCGCGCTGGGAGCAGAACCCGGGGCCTTTGCTCACCCCCTCGGGCAGGGAGTGGAGCTGGAGGATCTTCAGCACGTCCACGGCTTCTCCTGGGGACAGGAGGGGACACTTTGGGGCGCAGGGTCCCCTCCGTGCACCCCTTGTTACCTGCCGGGCTCCCGGCATCACCGGCCGGCGCTGGGAGCGATGCCATAGGGTGCTGGGGGGGTGTTTTGGGGTGCCCAAGGCTTTGTGGGGTGCCCAAGGCTTTGTGGGGTGCCATGGGGTGTCCTAAGGTGCCACGGGGTGTCCTAAGATGCCGTGGGGTGCCGTGGGATGCTGTGGGGTGCCACCAGGTGCCATGGGGTGCCCCAGGCACTGCAGGTGGCCCAAAGCTCTGTGGGGTGCCATGGGGTGTCCTAGGGTACCGTGGGGTGTCCTGGGATGCTGTGGGGTGTCCTAGGGTGCCATGGGGTGCTGTGGGGTGCTGTGGAGCACCATGGGATGCCCTGGATGCTGTAGGGTGCCATAGGGTCCCATGGGGTGCTGTGGAGTATCTACAGGGTGCCATGGGGTATTTTGGGGTGCCCAAGGCTCTGAAGGGTGGCCCAGGGGTGCCACTATGGGGTGCCATGAGGTGTTTTGGGGTGCCCAAGGCTCTGTGGGGTGCCACTATAAGGTGCCCTGGGATGATTTGGGGTGTCCCAGGTGTGCCAGAGTGCTGCGTGGTGCTGCTATAGGGTGCTATAGGGTGCCTGCAGGGTGCCCTGGGGTGTTTTGGGGTGCCCCAGACTCTGCAGGGTGCCGTGGAGTGCCTACAGGGGGTACCCTAGAGTGTTTTGGGGTGCCCCAGATGTGCCAGGGTGCCCCTAGAGGGTGCCCTGGGGTGTTTTGGGGTGCCCCAGGTGTGCCGTGAGATGCCCCAATGCCCTTTCAGGGTGCCATGGGGCACAATGGGCCATCCCAGCACCCTGCCCTGGAGGGGTGGGGTGCCATGGGGTGCTATGGGGTGCTATGGGGTGCTATGGGGTGCATTAGGGTGCCATGGGGTGCTGTGGGGTGCCATGGGGTGCTGTGGGGTGCCGTGGGGCACTGAGGGGTGCCATGGGGTGCCGTGGGGTGCTATAGGGTGCCGTGGGGTGCCATGGGGCACCAAGGAGTGCTATGGGGTGCCGTGGGGTGCCATGAGGCACTGAGGGGTGTTATAGGGTGCCGTGGGGTGCCGTGGGGTGCCATGGGGCACCAAGGGGTGCCATGGGGTGCCATGGGGTGCTATAGGGGTGCCGTGGGGCACTGAGGGTGCCGTGGGGTGCCATGGGGTGCCATGGGGTGCCATGGGGTGCTGTGGGGTGCTGTGGGGTGCAATAGGGTGCATTAGGGTGCCATGGGGTGCTGTGGGGTGCCATGGGGTGCCATGGGTCACTGAGGGGTGCCATGGTGTGCCATGGGGTGCTATGGGGTGCCGTGGGGTGCCATGGGGCACTGAGGAGTGCTATGGGGTGCCGTGGGGTGCCATGGGGTGCTATGGGGTGCCATGGGGTGCCATGGGGTGCCACAGGTGGAGTGCCATGAGGTGCTATAGGGTGCCATGGGGTGCCATGGGGTGCCATGGGGTGCCATGGGGTGCTATAGGGTGCCATGGGGTGCCGTGGGGTGCCATGGGTGCCGTGGGGCACCATGAGGTGCTATAGGGTGCCATGGGGTGCCATGGGGTGCTATAGGGTGCCATGGTGTGCCATGGGGTGCTACGGGGTGCTATGGGGTGCCATGGGGTGCCATGGGGTGCCATGGGATGCTATAGGGTGCCATGGGGTGCCATGGGGTGCTGTGGGGTGCTATAGGGTGCCATGGGGTGCCATGAGGTGCTATAGGGTGCCGTGGGGCGCCATGGGGTGCTATGGGGTGCCATGGGGTGCCATGGGGTGCTGTGGGGTGCCATGGGGCACTGAGGGGTGCCATGGGGTGCTGTGGGGTGCCATGGGGTGCCATGGGGCACTGAGGGGTGCCATGGGGTGCTATAGGGTGCCATGGGGTGCTGTGGGGTGCCATGGGGTGCCATGGGGCACTGAGGGGTGCCATGGGGTGCTATAGGGTGCCATGGGGTGCCGTGGGGCGCCGCAGCCGCCCCCGTCGCGCCCCATCCCGTCCCGCCACCATCCGAATTCCTCCCCCCCCCCCGGGCCGCCCCGTGAAGGCGCCTTTGTTCAGCCCCGGGATGGAGGCCCAGGGCAAAGGGGGGGTTGGGGGGGGATGGGGGTGGGGGGAGAGTTTTGGGGAGAGGAGGGGTGCCTGGGGAAATGGGGGTGGGGGGATCCCCCCATCCCAGTACCCCCAGTAACTCCAGCACGGCCAGGCTCCCCCCCCCCACAGAGTTCCCTGTGCCCCCCCCCTCCCCAGTCTCCCCCATCCCAGTTCCCCTCCCAGTACAGCCCAGCATCTGCAGAACCCATCAGGGGCAGCAGCCAGGAGGGGAGGGGAAAGGGGGACAGACAGACAGACAGACAGACAGACAGACAGACAGACAGACAGACACCATGCCACCACACCGGCTGACACCGGCCAGAATGACCCCAACGAACCCCATGCCTCCCCCCACCCCCAATATACCCCCCCCCCACCTCCCCTCTCCATCCCCAATGGGGTTACGTGGCCACGTCCGTCTGTCTGTCCGTCTGTCCATCCCAACCCCCTCCCCCCCCCCTCCCGCCCCCCCAGCCTGTGTTTCTCATCAAGCCCATCACCGTGGCACGGGGCTGGTGTGTGTATATAACCCCCCCCACCCCCCACCCTCCTTCCTCCTCCTCCTCTTCCTCCTCCAAACCCCCCCTCCCCCTCTCCCATCACCTGGCTGGGCCATACTGGGAGCACTGGGATGGCAAAACCCCCCCCACTTTCAGCCTGGGGCTGGGATGGAAAGGGAAGAGGGGGTGCAGAGGGGGGGGGGGGAAGGCTCCATCCCCCCTTCCTCCTCCTCCTCCTCCTCCTCCTCTTCCTCGCCGCCCGCAGCGCTGGCCCCCTCCCAGCCCAGCCCAGTACAGAGGCACCTTTCTTCTACTGGAGAGGAAAAACCATTACGGGCACATAGCTCAACTCCCGGGGGGCTGGGGGGATTGGGGGGGCCCCCCTACACTGGCACACCCCCCCCATGCTTCAGCTCAACCCCCTCTACCCCCCTTTGCCTTAAGGATGGAGCCCCCCCCCTCCTCCCCTCCCCCCAATACAGGCACCTGCTGTGGGCACTGAGGATTGGGGGGGGTGTGGGGGGCTCAGAGCACTGGGGGTGCTGGATTACTGGGGTACACCCCCTCACCCAAACCTGGAGAGACCCACACACTGGGTGCTCCCCAAGTTCATGGGGTATTCCCTGGAGACCCGCTGAAGATCCTCACCTGGGTTCCCCCTCCCCTTCTGGAGAACCCTGGGTGCTCCCTGGAATTTTGGGGTGTCCCCACCCCCCCCCCGGGTGCTCCCCAGACACCAACCCCTCCCCCCCCCATTGGGTGGTCTCCCAAATTTCAGGTTCCTCCTTCACCTTTGGGATCACCCCACAGATACCCCCCTCACCCCCATCCCTCATCCTCCCCCCCCCAAATCCCTGGGTCCTCCCCAGACACCCCCAAAATCCTCCCCCACATCCTCGGGTGCTCCCCAAAATTCTGGGTGCTCCCCAGATGCTCCCCCTCAGGGTGCTCCCCAAATTTCAGGGTCCTCCTTCACCTTTGGCATCTCCAGACCCCCTCCCCATCAACCCCCCCCCCCCAAAAGGTTCTGGGTCCTCCCTGGACTCCCCCAGATGCTCCCCACACCCCCAAATACTCCCCTAGACCCCCCCAGGTGCTCCAGACCCCCTCAGTGCCCTCCAGCCCCCAGGTGCTCCCTAGACCCCCCCTCAGGTGCCCCCCAGCCCCCCAGGTGCTCCCCAACCCCCCCAGATGCTCCCCAAATCCCCCCCCCAGGTGCTCCCTAGACCCCCAAGTGCTCCTCAACCCCCCCAGGTGCTCCTGAGACTCCCCCTCAGTGCCCCCCAACCCCCCCAGGTGCTCCCTAGACCCCCAGATGCTCCCCAGCCCCCCCAAGATGCTCCCCAAACCCCTCCCAGGTACTCCCTAGACCCCCAGATGCTCCCCAACCCCCCCAGATGCTCCCCAAACCCCCCCCCAGGTGCTCCTCAACCCCCCCCAGGTGCTCCCGAGACCCCCCTCAGTGCCCCCCAACCCCCCCAGGTGCTCCTTAGACCCCCAGATGCCCCCCAACCCCCCCAAGACGCTCCCCAACCCCCCCCAGGTGCTCCCTAGACCCCCAAGTGCTCTCCAAACTCCCCCCCGCCACCCCCGGGTGCTCCTTAGACCCCCCCAGATGCTCCCCAAACCCCTCCAGGTGCTCCTTAGCCCCCCTCTCAGTGCTCCCCAGCCCCCCCAGTGCTCCCCAGCCCCCTCAGTGCCCCCCAGCCCCCCCAGCCCCCCCAGATACCGGTGGGTGCAGGCAGCAGGGATGGGGGGGTGCACAAAGAGCTCCATGGGGGGAGAAGTGGGGGCAGGGATAGGGGTTTTTTTTTGGGGGGGGGGGGGAGCAGCCCACAGGCGCCTGATCCCGGCCCAAGGAATTTCCAGCGGCCGCTGCCAGCCCGGGAGCGGCTGGAAAAAGAGCCGGAGCCTGGCCGGGCCCACGGCACCGGGGGGGGCACGGGGGGCACGGGGGTGGGGGGTACAGGGGGATGGGGGATACAGGGGGATGGGGGAGACGTAGGGGGGATATAGGGGGGATATGGGGGGATAGGGGGATATAGGGGGGATGGGGAGGTGGGGGGGATAGGGGGGATATGGGGGGATAGGGGATGGCACCGGGGGGGAGCACGGGGGGGCCACGGGTGGTGGGGGGTACAGGGGGATGGGGGATACAGGGGGATGGGGGAGACGTAGGGGGGATATAGGGGGGGGATGGGTGGGGATAGGGGGGATATAGGGTGGGGATATGGGGAGGCATCGGGAGGGGCCACGGGGGGAATGGGTGGGGGGATGGGGGGACACATGGGGGGAACGTAGGGGGGATATGGGGGGATAGGGAGGGGATAGGGGGATAGGGGTATGGGGAGGCACCGGGGGGGGGGGCACGGGGGGGCAGGGGGATACAGGGGGATGGGTGGGGGGATGGGGGGAGACGTGGGGGGATATATGGGGGGGACATATGGGGGGAACGTAGGGGGGATATAGGGGGGATATGGGGAGGCACCGGGAGGGGGGGCACGGGGGGGCACGGGGGATGGGGGGGGGGATACAGGGGGATGGGGGGGTGGGGATGGGGGGACACATGGGGAGACACATGGGTGGGACATAGGGGGGATATAGGGGGGGATATGGGGAGGCACCGGGGGGAGCACGGGGGGGGCACGGGGGGTGGGGGGGATATAGGGGGATGGGGGGACGGGGGCATGGGGGGACACATGGGGGGGACACATGGGGGGGATGTAGGGGGGGATATGGGGGGGATATGGGGAGGCACCGGGGGGGTATGGGGGATGGGGGGGATACAGGGGGATATGGGGGGGGGGCATGGGGGGACACATGGGGGGGACGTAGGGGGGATATAGGGGGGATGGGGGGGATGGGGGGATATGGGGAGGCACCGGGGGGGCACGGTGGGGGGCACGGGGGGTGGGGGGGATATAGGGGGACATGGGGTGGGGGGATGGGGGGACACATGGAGGGAACATGGGGGGGACGTAGGGGGGATATGGGGGGATATGGGGGGAATGGGAGGGTATATGGGGGGGATGGGGGGATATGGGGGGACACTGGGGGGGTGTGTGGGGGGATTTAGGGGGATATGGGGGGGATATGGGGGGACACATGGGGTGAACATGGGGGGGACGTAGGGGGGATATGAGGGGGATATAGGGGAGGGATATGGAGGGGGTGGGGGGATATGGGGTGGTATGGGGGGATATGGGGGGACACATGGGGTGAATATGGAGGGGACGTGGAGGCGATATGAAGGGGGATATAGGGGAGGGATATGGGGGGGACACAGGGGGATATGGGGGGGACACGGGGGGACACAGGGGACGACATGGGGGGGACACGGAGGGGATATGGAGGGGACATGAGGGGGGACATGGGAAGGATATGGGGGGGACACAGAGGGAGATATAGGGGGAGATGGGGGGGACACAGGGGTTATATGGGGGATATGGGGGGGACACGGAGTGGGGGGTGAGGGAGGCAGGGGGGGACACAGGGGGATATGGGGGGGACATGGGGGGACATGGTGGGGGAGATGGGGGACACGGAGCGGGGGGTGAGGGAGGCGGGGGGGGACACAGGGGGATGTGGGGGGACACGGGGGGAGACATGGGGGGGATATTGGGGGGACACAGGGGGATATGGGGGGGACGATGGGGGATGGGGGGAGGAGGGAGGGGGACACGGGGGGATATGGGGGACACATGGGGGGACATCGGGTGGGGCTGAGGAGGAGACAAGGGGGGGACACATGGGGGGACACGGGGGTGGGGGGGACAAGGGGGGGTGTCCCTGCTGTGGCACAGTGACAGATGGGGGGGTTGGGGGGGGGGTTGCAGGGACCCATCACCCCAAGGGGGCGGGGAGCTCAGGGTGGGGGGGGTTCAGGGAGGGGGGACCCCACCCCCCACCCCCCGAGGGACGGGTGACACGGGTGTCACTGCCATCGTGCCCCCCCAGCTATAAATAGCCCCCCCGGCCGCCCGCGGTGGCCACGGGGCTAAAAACAGCTCGGGAGGGACCGCGGCGGCCGGGGCGTGGTGCCCTCCCAGTGCCGCCCAGTATGCCCAGTTAGCGCCAGTACACCCCGTGCTGGGGGCTCAGCAGCTCCGGGTGCTGCACCTCCCCCCCCAGTCCTGATGGATCTCCCAGTCCCAGCCACCAGTAGCCACCAGTTGCAGTCCCAAGGTATCTCCCAGTATCTCCCAGTACGTCCCAGTTACAGTCCCAGGCTATCCCCCAGTATCTCCCAGTACATTCCAGGCTATCCCCCAGTATCTCCCAGTACTCCCAGACTCCCACACGGTTCCCAGTTCCAGCATCCCCACTGCTCCCAGTCTCCAATTCCCAGCAAATCCCAGTTACTGTGTCCACGCAGTTCCCATTTCCCAGTTGCCCCAGTTAGCTCCCAGGATCTCCCACTCAAACCTCCACACAGTCCCCAGTTCCCACCTCCCAGCACCTTCCAGTTCTCCCAGTTACAGCTCCTGGGTATTGTCCACAGGGATCCCCCAGTACTCCCAGTATAAGCTCTGGGATGCATCCCAGTCAGAGCCCAGCAGCATCTTCTGGTGCTCTGGCATCTCCCCAGTCCCCCCAGTATAGTTCCCAGTATCCACTCCCAAGTAGCACCCCAGGTCCTCCCAGTACTCCCAGTCCCAGCTCCCAGTCAGCACCCACCATCCCAGGGTGCTCTGTGCTGCATCTCCCCAGTTCTCCCAGTACCAGCTCCCAGTTAGCGCCCTGCAGCAGCCCCAGGGCACAATGAGCTGCCTCCAGTGCTCCCAGTCCTCCCAGTACCAGGTCCCAGCAGCATTCCATGGAGCCTCACCTCTCCCAGTGCTCCCAGTCAGCTCCCAGTTAGAGCCCTGCAGCACTCCTTCCCAGTGCTCCCAGTTCCCTCAGTGCTTCCCAGTCCCTCCCAGTGCTCCCAGCAGCACCCCGCGGAGCTCCGATCCACATCTTCCCAGTGCTCCCAGTCCTCCCAGTAGCACCCTGACACCTCAGTCCACCTCCCCAGTACTCCCAGTTCCCACCAGCTCCCCAGCCCTCCCAGTCGCCTCTCAGTGTGCTCTGATCCACGTCCCTCCCAGCGCTTCCCAGTACTCCCAGTTCCCCTCAGCCCCATCCCCCCAGTGCTCCCAGTGCCCCCAGTAGCGCCACGGTGTGCTCCGATCCACATCTTCCAGTTCCCCCAGCCCTCCCAGTGCTCCCGCAGCACCTCGCCAGCTCCGATCCACATCTTCCAGTGCTCCCAGTCCCTCCCAGTCCTTCACAGTCCTCCTCAGTGCACCCAGTGCTCCCAGTTCCCCTAGCTCCCCAGCCCTCCTAGTCCCCAGCCCTCCCAGTCCCTCCCAGTGCTCCCAGTAGCACCCCGCTGCGCTCCGATCCACATCTTCCCAGTGCTCCCAGTTCCCCTAGCCCCCAGTCCCTCCCAGTCCCTCCCAGTGCTCCCAGTGCTCCCAGTTCCACCTAGCCCCCCAGCCCTCCCCAGTCCCTCCCAGTGCTCCCAGTCCCTCCCAGTGCTCCCAGTACCTCCCAGTTCCCCTAGCCCCCAGCCCTCCTAGTCCCTCCCAGTCCTCCCAGTGCTCCCAGTTCCCCTAGCCCCCAGCCCTCCCAGTCCCTCCCAGTGCTCCCAGTACCTCCCAGTTCCCCTAGCCCCCAGCCCTCCTAGTCCCTCCCAGTCCTCCCAGTGCTCCCAGTTCCCCTAGCCCCCAGCCCTCCCAGTCCCTCCCAGTGCTCCCAGTCCCTCCCAGTCCCTCCCCAGTACTCCCAGTTCCCCTAGCCCCCAGCCCTCCCAGCCTTCCCAGTCTCTCCCAGTGCTCCCAGTCCCTCCCAGTGCTCCCAGTCCCCTAGCCCCCCAGCCCTCCCCAGTCTTCCCAGTCCCTCCCAGTGCTTCCAGTCCCTCCCAGTGCTCCCAGTACCTCCCAGTTCCCCTAGCCCCAGCCCTCCCAGCCCCTCCCAGTCCCTCCCAGTCCCTCCCAGTGCTCCCAGTCCCACCTGGAGCCGCGGCGGCGATGCCGAGCCCGAGCCCGAGCAGGACGAGGGGCAGCGCGGGGCCGCGCGGGGCCATGGCGGGGCCGGGGCCGGG
Organism: Hypotaenidia okinawae; assembly: GCA_027925045.1. Classification (NCBI taxonomy): domain Eukaryota; kingdom Metazoa; phylum Chordata; class Aves; order Gruiformes; family Rallidae; genus Hypotaenidia; species Hypotaenidia okinawae. The sequence goes on along the minus strand of BSDF01000032.1, from coordinate 339,231 downwards.
TCGGGGGCTCCGGCTGCTCCCGGGAACGGTCGGACCCCGAGTGGCCCCGGCCCCGCCGGCCGCACGGTCCCGGTCCCGGCCCCGCCGCCCCCCGGCCCCGCCCCCGGGGCTGCCCCGAGCCGCCTCCCCGCCCCCCCAGCCCCCCCCTCCCGCCCCATCCCGGTCCGGCCCCTCGGGCACCCCCCTCCCCACCCCCCACCCCCCCCACTACACCCCCTCCCCCAAAAGCAGCAGCCAGCCCGGCCCGGCTGGTGTCCCCAGACCCTGTCCCTGTCCCCAGTCCCCTGTCCCCATCCCCCTGTCCCCATCCCAATGTCCCTGTCCCCATCCTGTCCCTGTCCCCCTCTCCCTGTCCCCAGTCCCTGTCCCCAGTCCCTGTCCCCATCCCCCTGTCCCCATCCCAATGTCCCTGTCCCCATCCCCTGTCCCCGTCCCTGTCCCCAGTCCCTGTCCCCTTGTCCTCCTGTCCCTGTCCCCAGCCCCATCCCCCGTCCCCCTGTCCCCAGCCCCTGTCCCCTGTCCCGTGTCCCCTGTCCCCCTGTCCCGTGTCCCTGTCCCCATCCCATCCCTGTCCCCAGCCCCTGTCCCTGTCCCCAGCCCCTGTCCCTGTCCCCATCCCCTGTCCCTGTCCCTGTCCCCATCCCCTGTCCCAGCCCCTGTCCCCAGCCCCTGTCCTGTGTCCCCATCCCCAGCCCCTGTCCCTGTCCCCTGTCCCTGTCCCCATCCCCTGTCCCCATCTCGTGTCCCATGTCCCATCCCATCCCTCGTCTGGTGTCCCTGTCCCGTGTCCCTGATCCCAACCCCCGTCCCCATCTCATGTCCCCATCCCCTGTTGAGTGTCCCTGTCCCGTGATCCCATCCCATCCCTGTCCCCAGCCTGTGTCCCCGTTCCCGTTCCTGATCCAACCCTATCCTCAGTCCATCCCATCCCATGTCCCTGTCCCATGTCCCCAACCCGCCTATCCCCATCCATGTCCCCATCCCGTGTCCCCATCCTGTGTCCCCGATGCCAGTCCCTGTCCCCATCCCACCCCCTATCTGGTGTCCCCTCCCTGTACCCCCATCCCCATCCCCTGTCCCCACATCCCCATCCCCGTCCTCATACTGTATCCCCACTCCCACCACCCTTAAACCCCTATCCCCATCCAGTCCCCTCCCAATGCCCCTACACCAGTGCCCCCAAACCCCTATCCCCATGTCCCTTCCCTCCCTATGTCCCTGCCCCACCCATATCCCCTACCCCATGTCCCCACCCCCATCCCCACCCAAACCCCTATCACCATGTCCCCTCCCAGCCCACCCCAAACCCCTATCCCCAGCCTGTGCCCCTCCCAGTGTCCCCATCCAAACCCCTACACCAGCCCTCCCAAACCCCTGTACCAGCCCTCCCACACCCCCAATCCCCTCATACCAGCCCCCCCACCCCAACCCCCAAACCCCTACACCAGCCCCCCCATGCCCCCCAAACCCCTACACCAGCCCCCCCAGCCCACTCCAAACCCCTACACCAGCCCCCACCCCATCCCCCCAACCCCCCAAACCACCTACACCAGCCCCCACCCCAAACCCCCACCCCAGCCCCCCTCCCACCCCAGCCAGGGCGCGGGGAGGGGGGTCCCTGCCGGCCATGGCAGCAGAGAGGGGGTGGGATGGTTGGAGGGGGTGTCCCCGTGTCCCCCCACCCCAGTCAAGGTGCATGGGGGGTCCCCGCAGGACGTGGCAGCAGAGGGGGTGGGGATGTGCCCGTGCCCCCCCTTCCCCCCCAGCCCTGGCCGCAGCCCAGGCACAGACACTCGGCCCTTGAGGAGGCACAGAGCCGGCTCTGTGCGCCCGGGGGGGAGAGGGGGGCACAGGGGTTGGGGGATGGGGGGAGCTTCAGGTGTGGCTGTGTGGGCACCCACCCCCCATCCCCCCCCCCCCGGCAGCTATTTTGGGAGATGGAGATACCACCCAAAAATAACTGCGGTGGGTGGAGGAGGCTGCGGGTGGGACCCCCCGGGGGGGGGGGAAGGGGGGGGATGAGGGGGAGATTGGGGGGGGATGAGGTGGGGGTGGAGAGTGAGGTGGGGAGGGAAGGGGGGGGAGATGGAGGGGGGGGAGATGAGGGGGGGGAAATGAGGGGGGGGAGAAATGGAGGGGAGGGGAGATGGAGGGGGGGGAGATGGAGGGGGGAGATGGAGGGGGGAGATGGAGGGGGGGAGATGGAGGGGGGGGAGATGGAGGGGGGGAGAAATGGGGGGGGGGAGAGGGGGGGGGGAGAAATGGGGGGGGGGAAATGGGGGGGGGAAATGGGGGGGGGAAATGGGGGGGGGGAAATGAGGGGGGGGGAAATGAGGGGGGGGAAATGAGGGGGGGGGGAAATGAGGGGGGAAATGAGGGGGGGGAAATGAGCCCCCCCCCCCCCAAAAGAAGCCCCCACAGCCCCTGGGTGACTGAGAAGCAGCAACTTTAATCACTTAAAATCCAAAGCGACCGGGTTTTGGGGGGGCTGGGGGGGGGGCAGGGGGGTCAGGACTGGAAACGCTGAAGTCAATAAAACCACGGGGGGGGGGGGGGGCTGTAGGACCTACAATAAAAACAAAGCCCCCCCCCTACCCCCCCCACCCCAGGGTGGATAGGGATCCCCCTCCCCCCACTGTGCCCCTCATCCCCCCCCCCTAAAAACCTCCCCCCCCCCCCCCAGCCCTGGGTACCTGCTGCATAGTCGGGGGGGGGGGGGGGTGGGGGGGGGGGCACAGGGAGGCGATTCAAAGTGCTATCGGGTGCCTGAGTGGTGGGGGGGCCATTGGGGGAGTGGGGAGGGGGATTAGGGACCCCCCCCCCCACCCCGGGACACGCTGTTATTGGGGTGGGGGGTCAGGGTGTTATAACCCCCCTTACCCCCCCCCCAAACCCACCCTAGGGTTGGGGGGCGGGTGTGAAGGGAGAGGAGCCACCCCAGCCACAACAGGCAACCCCAGGCTGGGTTATTATCCAAGTTAAGGGGGGGGTGGCTCTTGCACCCCCAAAACACACCCCCCTCCTCCCCAAGTGTTTTTTTAGGGGGGGGCTGCTCAGGAGAGCTGGTGGGGGGCTTCAAGCATCTCCATGAGGAAGGTGTCGATGGGGGTGTCCCCGATGAGCTTGAAGAAGAAGAGATGCTCCAGGCATTTGAGGCCGATGGAGCGCAGGGCTGGGAGGCGAAGGAGCAGCTTGGCAAACCTGGGGGGGGGTAATGGGGGGGTTAAAAGGGTATATAACCCCCCCCCCCAAAAAAAATAGCCCCCCCCCAAAAACCCACCCACCTGCCCTGTTGCTCAGGGTATTTCTGCTTGCAGTAGGACTCAAGGGAAGCGTAGACCTTCTCCCGGAGCAGCTCCACCTCACCGGGGTTGGAAAGCCCCTTGGCATCTAGTTTTGGGGAGGGGGGGTAAGAAATAAAAGAGGGTGAAAAAGGGGTGGGGGAGGGTGTATTGAGGACCCCCCCCCCCCAAAAAAAGCAGCACCCTACCCGGGTTGAAGAGGATGATGGCTCGGAGACAGCCCAGCTCTGTCTTGTCCATCCTCATGTCCCGCATCTTGGAGACCAGCTCGGTCAGCACCCTGCAAGAGAAGAGGAGGAAGGGTGAGGAATAAGGGGGTGTACAGGGGGGTTTTGGGGTGAAGGGGGGTTCCCCTTGGTTGAATAAACCCCTGAGCCCCCCTTTCTTTTGTGACCTGTCGAAGATGGCCCCCACGCCGGCGCTGTGGGCGCTGTTGCGGTGGACGTGGAGGCCGGTGGCCAGGAGGATCCCGTCCTGCACCGAGATGGAGCGGTGGGAGAAGGAGGCGATCAGCAGCTCGTTCCAGCCTGGGGGGGGGGGAAGGAAAAAGGGGGGGGGGGGGGAAAGGGGGTGTAAGAGACCCCCCTCAGCCCCCCCAAAATCTGGAGGGGTCTCTCCATGCGCCCCAAGTAGTTCTAACCGCCACCCTGACCACAGCTTCCTCGGCCCCATGGGTGCTTGGTCCCCATCCCTTCCTGCTCCTACCCCTGGAGGGGGTGGGGGGGGTAAGGGGGGGAAAGGGGGTGTAAGGGACCCCCCTCAGCCCCCCAAAATCCAGGGGGGCCCTCCATGCACCCCACACCCCCCAACACTTCTCCCCCTGCCCACAGCTTCCTCACCCCCATGGGTGTTTGGTCCCCATCCCTTCCTGCTCCTACCCCTGAAGGGGCTTGGGGGGGTAAGGGGGGGTAAGGGGGTGTAAGAGACCCCCCTCAGCCCCCCAAAATCCAGGGGGGCCCTCCATGCACCCCACACCCCCCAACACTTCTCCCCCCTGCCCACAGCTTCCTCAGCCCCACGGGTGTTTGCTCCCCATCCCTTCCTGCTCCTACCCCTGGAGGAGCGGGGGGTAGGGGGGGTAAGTGGGGCAAGGGGGGTGTAAGAGACCCCCCTCAGCCCCCAAAATCCAGGGGGGCCCTCCATGCACCCCACATCCCCCCAATACTTCTCCCCCCTGCCCACAGCTTCCTCGGCCCCATGGGTGTTTGGTCCCCATCCCTTCCTGCTCCTACCCCTGGAGGGGCTTGGGGGGTAAGGGGGGGTAGGGGTGGGGCAAGGGGGGGTAAGGGACCCCCCTCAGCCCCCCAAAATCCAGGGGGGCCCTCCATGCACCCTAGATCCCCCCAATACTTCTCCCCCCTGCCCACAGCTTCCTCAGCCCCACGGGTGTTTGGTCCCCATCCCTTCCTGCTCCTACCCCTGGGGGGGATATGGGGGGGATAAAGAGGGGGTAGGACCCCCAAAACTCCCCTATGTGCTCAATCCTCTCTTGGGGACCCCCAAAAACCCCCTCCATGGGGTCAATCCCCTCCTAGGGACCCCCAAACCTGCCCTCCATAGGGTAACTCACCTTCTAGGGACCCCAAAATCCCCCTCCATGGGGTCAATCCCCTCCTAGGGACCCCAATGTCCCTCTCCATGGGCTCAATCTTCCCCTGGGAACCCCCAAAACTGCCCTCCATAGGGTCAACTCACCTCCTGGGGACCCCCAAATCCCCCTCCATGGGGTCAATCCCCTCCTAGGCACCCCCAAAACTGCCCTCCATAGGGTAACTCACCTTCTAGGGACCCCAAAATCCCCTCCATGGGGTCAATCCCCTCCTAGGGACCCCAATGTCCCTCTCCATGGGCTCAATCTTCCCCTGGGAACCCCCAAAACTGCCCTCCATGGGGTAACTCACCTCCTGGGGACCCCCAAATCCCCCTCCATGGGGTCAATCCCCTCCTGGGAACCCCCAAACCTGCCCTCCATAGGGTAACTCACCTTCTAGGGACCCCAAAATCCCCATCCATGGGGTCAATCCCCTCTGGGGACCCCCAAAGCCCCTCTCCATGGGGTCAATCTTCCCCTGGGGACCCCCAAACCTGCCCTCCATAGGGTAACTCACCTCCTGGGGACCCCCAAATCCCCCTCCATGGGGTCAATCCCCTCCTGGAGACCCCCAAATCTCCCCCATAAACCACATCCACAAGCCACCCAACCCTTTGGACATCTCCCAACCCCCACCATCTCCCCTCAAAACCCCACCTGGGGACCCCAACCTCACATCTCCAGCGGGATAACCCCTCCCCAGGTGCCCCCCTCCCCAAATTCTCTCCCTCCCACCCCCCAAAACTGCCCTGCATGGGGTAAATCTCCTCCTAGGGACCCCCAAAGTCCTCTCCATGAGGTCAATCCCCTCCTAGGGACCCCAATGTCCCTCTCCATGGGCTCAATCTTCCCCTGGGGACCCCCAAAACTGCTCTCCATAGGGTAACTCACCTCCTGGGGACCCCCAAATCCCCCTCCATGGGGTCAATCCCCTCTGGGGGACCCCCAAATCCCCCTCCATGGGGTCAATCCCCTCCTGGAGACCCCCAAATCTCCCCCATAAACCACATCCACAAGCCACCCAACCCTTTGGACATCTCCCAACCCCCACCATCTCCCCTCAAAACCCCACCTGGGGACCCCAACCTCACATCTCCAGCGGGATAACCCCTCCCCAAGTGCCCCCCTCCCCAAATTCTCTCCCCCCCACCCCCCAAAACTGCCCTGCATGGGGTAAATCTCCTCCTAGGGACCCCCAAAGTCCTCCTCCATGAGGTCAATCCCCTCCTAGAGGACCCCAATGTCCCTCTCCATGGGCTCAATCTTCCCCTGGGGACCCCCAAACCTGCCCTCCATAGGGTAACTCACCTCCTGGGGACCCCCAAATCCCCCTCCATGGGGTCAATCCCCTCTGGGGACCCCCAAATCCCCCTCCATGGGGTCAATCCCCTCCTGGAGACCCCCAAATCTCCCCCATAAACCACATCCACAAGCCACCCAACCCTTTGGACATCTCCCAACCCCCACCATCTCCCCTCAAAACCCCACCTGGGGACCCCAACCTCACATCTCCAGTGGAATAACCCCTCCCCAGGTGCTCCCCTCCCCAAATTCTCTGCCTCCCCACCCCCCAAAACTGCCCTGCATAGGGTCAATCTCCTCCTAGAGACCCCCAAAGTCCCTCTCCATGAGGTCAATCCCCTCCTAGGGACCCCAATGTCCCTCTCCATGGGGTCAATCTTCCCCTGGGAACCCCCAAAACTGCTCTCCATAGGGTAACTCACCTCCTGGGGACCCCCAAATCCCCCTCCATGGGGTCAATCCCCTCCTAGGGACCCCCAAATCCCTTCCATGGACCAAACCCCATTCCACAAGCCTTCCATCACCCTATGGACATCCCCCAACCAACCAGCACTGACTCCCTCAGAACCCCACCTGGGGACCCCAACCTCACATCTCCAGCGGGATAACCCTTCCCCAGGTGCCCCCCTCCCCAAATTCTCTCCCTCCCCCACCCCCCAAAACTGCCCTGCATAGGTTAAATCTCCTCCTAGAGAGCCCCAAAGTCTCTCTCCATGGGGTCAATCCCCTCCTAGGGACCCCAATGTCCCTCTCCATGGGCTCAATCTTCCCCTGGGAACCCCCAAACCTGCCCTCCATAGGGTAACTCACCTCCTGGGGACCCCCAAATCCCCCTCCATGGGGTCAATCCCCTCCTAGAGAACCCCCAAATCTCCCCCATAAACCACATCCACAAGCCACCCAACCCTTTGGACATCCCCCAACCCCCACCATCTCCCCTCAAAACCCCACCTGGGGACCCCAAACCCCATCTCTCGACCCCAACCTCACATCTCCAGCGGAATAACCCTTCCCCAGGTGCCCCCCTCCCCAAATTCTCCCCCTCCCACCCCCCTCACCCGCCCTCAGGAGGATGACTTGGTCGTCCAGGGGCAGCTCAGAGAAATGGGGGATCCTCTTGGCCCACTCCACCAGGGTGAAGAGCTGCTTGTCGGCGGCCTGGCAGATGTTGGTCACCGGGTCATTGGGCTGATGAGGAGGGGGACGGGGTGGTAGTGTTTTTGGGGGGTGTTTTTGGGGGGAGGGGGTGATCCAAGGAATGGGGAGGGGGAGGGAAGGTGTTGGGGGGGGGGGGATGGACACATAAAGGGATCAGCGGAGATGCTCCAAATCTCCCCTGGAATTTCCCTTCTGCTTGTGACCCCCCCCCAAAAATAGACTCACCGAGGTGCCCCCGGGCTGGCCCCGTCCACGCTTTGGTCCGATTTCTGCTCCACGGCCAGCTCAGCTTCTAGAATCTTCTCCACTGGCATCTCCTCGTTGGCGTTGGCGGCCAGGTCACCTTCCCCCTCCTTCTCCTTCCCTCGCTGGCGTTCCTCCTGCACGGCTTGGGGGGGGGGGGAGGGGGAGGAGAGGGGGTTGAAGGGAGTTTTTGGGGTGGTGGGAGGGGGTTGGGGGAGTTTTGGGGTGATGGGAGGGGGTTGGGGGGAGATGAGAGGGGGTTGGGGGGAGTTTTGGGGTGATGGGAGGGGTTTGGGGGAGATGAGAGGGGGTTGGGGGGAGTTTTGGGGTGATGGGAGAGGTTTGGGGGAGTTTTGGGGTGATGGGAGGGGGTTGAGGGGAGTTTTGGGGTGGTGGGAGGGGGTTGAGGGGAGATGAGAGGGGGTTGGGGGAGTTTTGGGGTGATGGGAGAGGTTTGGGGGAGTTTTGGGGTGATGGGAGGGGGTTGAGGGGAGTTTTGGGGTGGTGGGAGGGGGTTGAGGGGAGTTTTGGGGTGATGGGAGGGGTTTGGGGAGTTTTGGGGTGATGAGAGGGGTTGGGGAATTTTGGGGTGATGGGAGGGGGTTGGGGGAGTGTTGGTGTGATGGGAGGGGTTTGGGGAGTTTGGGGTGATGGGAGGGGGTTGGGAGGAGTTTTGGGGTGGTGGGAGGGGTTGGGTGGGGGATGAGAGGGTTGGGGTGATGGTAGGGGTTTGGGGGAGTTTTGGGGTGATGAGAGGGGGTTGGGGGAGTTTTGGGGTGATGGGAGGGGTTGGGTGGGGGATGAGAGGGGGTTGGGGGGAGTTTTGGGGTGATGGGAGGGGGTTGAGGGGAGTTTTGGGGTGATGGGAGGGGTTGGGTGGGGGAAGAGAGGGGTTGGGGGGAGTTTTGGGGTGATGGGAGGGGGTTGGGGGGAGTTTTGGGGTGGTGGGAGGGGTTTGGGGGAGTTTTGGGGTGGTGGGAAGGGGTTGGGGGTAGTTTTGGGTGATGGGAGGGTTTGGGGGAGTTTTGGAGTGAAGGGAGGGGTTTGGGGAGTTTTTGGGGTGATGGGAAAGGTTGGGTGGGGGAAGAGAAGGGGTTGGGGGAGTTTTGGGGTGATGGGAGGGGATTGGGGGAGTTTTGGGGTGATGGGAGAGGGTTGGGGGAGTTTTGGGGTGATGGGAGGGGTTGGGTGGGGGATGAGAGGGGTTTGGGGGAGTTTTGGGGTGATGGGAGGGGTTTGGGGGGAGTTTTTGGGTGATGGGAGGGGGTTGGGGGAGATGAGAGGGGCTTGGGGGAGTTTTGGGGTGATGGGAGGGGGTTGGGGGAGTTTTGGGGTGATGGGGCTGCTCCTCCTCCATGGCTGAAGGTAGGGAAGGGTTGGGTGGGAGATGAGAAGGTTGGGGGTGGTTTTGGGGTGCTGGGGGTGGCCTGGGGGGGTTCCCTTCCCGTTTCAAAGGGGTTGGGTGGGAGATGACAGGGTTGAGGGGTTGAGAGCAGTTTTGGGGTGCTGGGGGGTGCCCTGGGGGGTTCCCTTCACGTTTCAAGGGGTTTGGGTGGGAGATGAGAAGGTTGGGGGTGGTTTTGGGGTGCTGGGGGTGCCCTGGGGGGGTTCCCTTCCCGTTTCAAGGGGGTTGGGTGGAGAATGAGAAGGTTGGGTGGGAGATGACAAGGTTGGGGGTGGTTTTGGGGTGCTGGGGGGGTTCCCTTCCCGTTTCAAGGTGGTTGGGTGGCGGGTGAGAAGGTTGGGTGGAGGATGAGAGGGTTGGGGGTGGTTTTGGGGTGCTGGGGGTGCCCTGGGGGGTTCCCTTCACATTTCAAGGTGGTTGGGTGGGGGATGAGAAGGTTGGGTGGGAGATGAGAAGGTTGGGGGTGGTTTTGGGGTGCTGGGGGGTTCCCTTCCCGTTTCAAGGGGATTGGGTGGGGGATAAGGTTGGGTGGAGAATGAGAAGGTTGGGGGTGGTTTTGGGGTGCTGGGGGTGCCCTGGGGGGTTCCCTTCCCGTTTCAAGGGGGTTGGGTGGGAGATGAGAAGGTTGGGTGGGGGATGAGAAGGGTTGGGTGGGAGATGAGAAGGTTGGGGGTGGTTTTGGGGTGCTGGGGGTGCCCTGGTGGGGTTCCCTTCCTGTTTCAAGGGGGTTGGGTGGAGAGATGAGAAGGTTGGGTGGGAGATGACAAGGTTGGGGGTGGTTTTGGGGTGCTGGGGGGGTTCCCTTCCCGTTTCAAGGGGGTTGGGTGGGAGATGAGAAGGTTGGGGGTGGTTTTGGGGTGCTGGGGTGCTGGGGGGTTCCCTTCCCGTTTCAAGGTGGTTGGGTGGCGGGTGAGAAGGTTGGGTGGGAGATGAGAAGGTTGGGGGTGGTTTTGGGGTGCTGGGGGGGTTCCCTTCCCGTTTCAAGGGGGTTGAGTGGGAGATGAGAAGGTTGGGTGGGGGATGAGAAGGTTGGGGGTGGTTTTGGGGTGCTGGGGGTGCCCTGGGGGGGTTACCTTCCCTCTTCATGCCGGTGGCCAGGCACTTCTGGTAGCGGCAGTACTGGCAGCGGTTGCGCTGGCGCTTGTCCACCACGCAGTCCTTGTTGTCCCGGCAGGTGTAGGTCAGGTCCTTGCGGATGGTGCGCTTGAAGAACCCCTTGCACCCCTCACAGCTGTACACCCCATAATGCTTCCCTGGGGGGACAGGGGCAGGGCTTGGGGGGGGTCCCCATGGAGCTATCTCAAGGGGTTGGGGGGGCAGGAGGTGGTGGTGGTGGGGGGGGAAGGGGGTTGGTGAGCGGTGGGAGGGACCCAAGGGACAAGGTGGGTCCCATCCTGTGTCCCACCATAGGAAGGACCCCACCCCATGTCCCCCCCAAGGGACAAGGTGACCCCATCCCGTGTCCCCCCCAAGGGACAAGGTGGCCCCATCCCATGTCCCCCCCAAGGGACAAGGTGACCCCATCCCGTGTCCCCGCCAAGGGACAAGGTGGCCCCACCCCATGTCCCCCCCCAAGGGACAAGGTGACCCCACCCCGTGTCCCCCCCAAGGGACAAGGTGGCCCCATCCCATCTCCCCCCAAGGGACAAGGTGGCCCCATCCCCCATGTCCCCCCCAAGGGACAAGGTGACCCCATCCCCCCCAAGGGAGGTGACCCATCCCTCCCCCCAAGGGACAAGGTGACCCCATCCCGTGTCCCACCCAAGGGACAAGGTGGCCCCATCCCGTGTCCCCCCCAAGGGACAAGGTGGCCCCATCCCATGCTCCCCCCAAGGGACAAGGTGGCCCCATCCCGTGTCCCCCCCAAGGGACAAGGTGACCCCATCCCATGTCCCCCCCAAGGAACAAGGTGACCCCATCCCGTGTCCCCCCCAAGGGACAAGGTGACCCCATCCCGTGTCCCCCCCAAGGGACAAGGTGACCCCATCCCATGTCCCACCATGGAGAGGACCCAGGGGGCTCCATACCCCAGGAACCCCCCAAAGGACCCAGGTCCCCCCAGGAATCCCCCAGAAGACCCAGACATCCCCACAAGGACACCCCGAAGGGCCCAGATGTCCCCCAGGAACCCCTCTAAGGACCCAGGTGTCCCCCAAAGGACCCAGATGTCCCCCAGGGACCCCCCAAAGGACCCAGATGTCCCTCTAAGGATCCGGATGTCCCCCAGGAACCTCCCAAAATATCCAGGTGTCCCCCAGGAACTGCTCTAAGGACCCAGATGTCCCCCAGGAACCCCCCAAGGGACCCAGGTGTCCCCCAAAGGACCCAGATGTCCCCCAGGAACCCCTCTAAGGACCCAGGTATCCCTCTAAGGACCCAGATGTCCCCCAGGAACCCCCCAAGGGACCCAGATGTCCCCCAGGAACACCCCCAAATGACCCAGGTGTCCCCCAGGAACCCCCCAAAGGACCCAGACGTTGCTCTAAGGACCCAGATGTCCCCCCAAAGGACCCAGATGTCCCCCAGGACACCCCTCTGAGGACCCAGGTGTCCCCCAGGAACCCCCCAAAGGACCCAGATGTCCCTCAAAGGACCCAGGTGTCCCCCAGGAACCCCCCAAAGGACCCAGATGTCCCTCAAAGGACCTAGATATCCCCCAGGAACCCCTCTGAGGACCCAGATGTCCCCCAGGAACCCCCCAAATGCCCCAGATGTCCCCCAAAAGACCCAGATGTCCCCCAGGAACCCCTTGAAGAACCCAGATGTCCCCCAAAGGACCCAGATGTCCCCCAGGAACCCCCCCAAATGCCCCAGAGGTCCCCCCAGAGGTCCCCCCAGCCCCCCCAGCCGGGGTACCCGAGGAGCGGTCTCCGCAGATGGCGCAGAGCCGCTTGCCGGTGGCGCCGGCGCCGTGGGGGGGCAGGGGACACCCCGCAGCCCCAGGGGGGCTTCACGTCCTCCGAGCTGCTCACGGGGTGCAGCCCCGACAGGTTCACCGTGGAGTTGATCTGGGGAAGGGGGGGACACACACACAGGGCAGAAGGAGCCCCCCCAAATCCCACACCCGCCTCCTTATCCCCATCCCACCACAAGGCCACCCCAGCCCCCTTCATACCCCCCCCCAAAACCCACTGCCCCCCCATTATCTTCATTTGCACCCCCAACCCCTTCATTACCCCCTAAAACCCAGACCACCCCATTATCCTCATTTGCACCCCCAACCCCCTTCATTCCCCCCCCAAAACCCACCTGCCCCCCAATTCCCCCCCAAAACCCACCTGCCCCCCCTCATTCTCCTCAGTCCCCCCAAAACCCACTGCCCCCCCATTATGTTCATTTGCACCCCCAACTCCTTCATTACCCCCTAAAACCCACCTACCCTCCTTGTTCTCCCCCCAAAACTCACCTGCACCCCCAATTTCCCCCCTAAACCCACTGCCCCCCCATTATCCTCATTTCTACCCCCACCCCCTTCATTCCCCCCCCAAAACCCACTGCCACCCCATTATCTTCATTTGCACCCCCAACTCCTTCATTCCCCCCAAAGCCACCTACCCCCCTTGTTCTCCCCCCAAAACTCACCTGCCCCCCATTATCCTCATTTGCACCCCCAACCCCCCATCCCCTTCATTGTCCCCCCAAAACCCACTGCCCCCCCATTATCCTCATTTGCACCCCCAACCCCTTCGTTCCCTCCCCAAAACCCACCTGCCCCCCTCATTCTCCCCCCAAAACCCACCTGCCCCCCCAATTTCCTCCCAAAACCCACCTGCCCCCCCTCATTCTCCTCAGTCCCCCCAAAAGCCACCTGCCCCCCCATTATCCTCATTTGCACCCCCAACCCCTTCATCCCCCCCAAAACCCTCCACCCCCCTTCAACCCCCCCAAACTCCCCCATCCCCCCTTTATCTCCCTCATCCCCCCCAAACTCCCCCATGCCCCCCTCATTCCCCCCCAAACTCCCCCATCCCCCCTTCATCCCCCCCAAACCTCCCCATTCCCCCTCACCACCCCCCCAAAACCCCCCATCCACCCCCCCAAACTCCCCCATCCCCCTTCATCCCCCCCAAACCCTCCATCCCCCCTCATTCCCCCCCAACCCCCTCAATCCCCCATCCCCCCTCATTCCCCCCCCAACCCCCCTTCATCCCCCCCCAAAACCCCCCATCCACCCCCCCAAACCCCCCATCCCCCCTTTATCCCCCCCAAAACCCCCCATCCCCCCGCCAAACCCCACACCCCCCTTCATCCCACCCCCAAAACCCCCCATCCCCCCCCAAACCCCCCTCCCCTCCTCCCCCTCCATCCCCCCCGGCCCCCCTCATTTTGGGGGGGTCCCCCTCACCTGGGGGCTGCTGACGGGCCCGTAGGCGATGGCGGGGGTAGCGGGGAGCCCCGGGGACCCCAGGGAGGAGCTGATGACGGGGAAGGGGGACCCCAAAGTGGCCCCGGGGGGGGGGAGCGATGACGTCATGGCCGAGCCGATCATGGAGGGGGGTGCAGGGGGCTGAGGGCTCCGGGGGGGGGGGGGACGCGCTCAGGGAGGAGCTGTCGGGGCTCCGGCAGTCTGGGGGGGGGAGGGAGGGATTGAGGGGGGGAGGGGGGAGGGGACACCCCAACATCTTGATTCAGACCTCCCCTTAGTTCCCCTCCCAACCCCCCCTTTCATTCCCCTCATTCCCCCCCTCCCCCAAATCCACCTGCCCCCCTTCACTCCCCCCCCCCCAAAAGCCCCCACCCCCCATTCCCCCCCAAAACCCACCCCCCCCATTCCCCCTCCAAACCCCCCCCCATTCCCCCCCAAAACCCACCCCCCATTCCCCCTCCAAACCCCCCCACCCCCCCCAAAACCCACCCCCACTCCCCCTCCAACCCCCCCACCCCCCCCATTCCCCCCTAAACCCACCCCCCCATTCCTCCTCCAAACTCCCCCCCATTCCCCCCCAAAACCTACCCCCCATTCCCCCTCCAACCCCCCCAACCCCCCCCCCCCCCCAAAAAAAACCCACCCCCCATTCCCCATCCAACCCCCCCAGCCCCCCATTCCCCCCCCCAAACCCACCCCCCACTCCCCCTCCAACCCCCCCAAAACCCACCCCCCATTCCCCCTCCAACCCCCCCCACCCCCCCATTCCCCCCCCCAAAACCCACCCCTCCACTCCCCCTCCAACCCCTCCAACCCCCCCAACCCCCCTCATTCCCCCCCAAAACCCACCCCTCCACTCCCCTCCAACCCCCCCAAGCCCCCCCAACCCCCCTCATTCCCCCCAAAACCCACCCCTCCACTCCCCTCCAACCCCCCCACCCCCCCCATTCCCCCCCCCAAAACCCACCCCTCCACTCCCCTCCAACCTCCCCAAGCCCCCCCAACCCCCTCATTCCCCCCCAAAACCCACCCCCCATTCCCCCTCCAACCCCCCCCCCACCCCCCATTCCCCCCCAAAACCCACCCCTCCACTCCCCCTCCAACCCCCCAACCCCCCTCATTCCCCCCAAAACCCACCCCCCCATTCCCCCCCCAACCCCCCACCCCCCTCATTCCTTCCCAAAACCCACCCCCCATCATTCCCCCCAAAACCCACCTCCCCATTCCCCCCCAACCCCCCCACCCCCCTCATTCCCTCCCAAAACCCACCCCCCATTCCCCTCCAACCCCCCCACCCCCCCATTCCCCCCTAAACCCCACCCCCCCATTCCCCTCATCCCCACCCCCAGCCCCCCTTCAATCCCCCCCAAAACCCCCCACCCCCTTCATTCCCCCCCAACCCACCTGCCCCCCCACATTCCCCCCCAACCCCCCATTATCCTTCCTCCCCCCCCAAACCCCCCCAGTCCCCCTTTTTCCCCCCCAAAACCCCCATCCCCCCTCATTCCCCTCCCAACCCCCCAAAACCCACCTGCCACCCCCATTCCCCCCCAAACCCACCCCCCATTCCCCCTCCAACACCCCCCACCCTCCCTCAATCCCCCCCCATTCCCCCCCACCCCCCTTCACTCCCCCCAAACCCCCCACCCCCCTTCATTCCCCTCACTCCCCCCCACAAACCCACCTGCCCCCCCTCATTCCCCCCCAACCCCCGCATTATCCTTCCTCCCCCCAAAACTCCCCAGCCCCCCCAAATCTCTTCATCCCCACCCCCAAACCCCCCTTCTTCCTTCCCCCCAAAACCCACCCCCCTTCCCCCCACCCCCCTTCATTCCCCCCCCCAAACACCCCCCACTATCCTTCCTTCCCCCCAAACTCCCCACCCCCATCCCCCCCCCCCAAAAATACCACCCCCTCGTGTGCTGGGCCCCCCCAAATCTCTGTGCTTCTCCCCACGACACCCCCAATATCAGCCCCCCCCCCCAAATCATCCCAGCCCCCCCAAGCAACTTAGGGTCCCCCCTTGGCTTCCCACCCCCCAGCACCCCAATACCACCACAGGACCCCCCCCAAACACCTCCCACACCCCCAGCCCCCCAACATCACTTCAGGAGCCCCCCAAACCCCCTCCCCCACCTCACTTCCCCCCCCCCAGCCCCAACATCACCCCAGGACCCCCCCAGACAGCCCCCAGCCCCCCAACATCACCCCACGGACCCCCCAACCCCTCCCCACACCCCCAAACTCCCTCCTCTGTCTCACTTCATCCCCCCAGCCCCCAACATCACCTCAGGACCCCCCCAAAGACTCCCCCTCTCCCCCCGCACCCCCAGCCTCCCCCATCACCCCAGGACCCCCCTAGGCCCCCAACATCACCCCAGGACCCCCCAAACCCCCTCCCCCGCCTCATTTCCACCCCCCAGCCCCCCAACATCACCCCAGGAGCTCCCCAGAGACACCCCCCCCCCACCTCCCCCTGTACCTCCAGCCCCCCAACATCACCCCAGGCCCCCCCAAACCCCCTCCCCCACCTCAATTCCCCCCAGCCCCCCAACATCACCCCAGGAGCCCCCCAAATGACCCCCACACCTCCCCCTGCACCCCCAGCCCCCCAACTTCACCCCAGGACCCCCCCAGACCCCCCATATTCCCCCTAGACAGCCCTCACCCCCCAACATCACCCCAGGACCTCCCCAGAGACCCCCCAACACCTCTCCCTGCACCCCCAGCCCCCCAACATCACCCCAGCCTCCCCCCAAACCCCCTCCCCCGCCTCACTTCCCCCCCAGCCCCCCAGCATCCCCCCAGGAGCCCCCCAAATGCCCCCCAGAGCTCCCCCTGCACCCCCAGCCCCCCAACATCACCCCAGGAGCCCACTCAGCCCCCCAACATCACCCCAGGACACCCCCAGACCCCTCCCCCACCTCACTTCCCCCCAGCCCCCCAACATCACCCCAGGACCCCCCCAAACCCCCTCCCCCACCTCACTTCCCCCCCCCAGCCCCCCAATATCACCCCAGGACCCCCCCAGACCCCCCATATTCCCCCTAGACAGCCCTCAACCCCCCAACATCACCCCAGGAGCCCCCCAGAGAACCCCTCACACCTCTCTCTGCACCCCCAGCCCCCCAACATCACCCCAGGCCCCCCCAACCCCTCCCCACACCCCCAAACTCCCTCTTCTGTCTCACTTCATCCCCCCAGCCCCCAACATCACCCCAGGACCCCCCCAGACCCCCCATATTCCCCCTAGACAGCCCTCAACCCCCCAACATCACCCCAGGAGCCCCCCAGAGAACCCCCCACACCTCTCTCTGCACCCCCAGCCCCCCAACATCACCCCAAGACCCCCCCAGACCCCCCATATTGCCCCTAGACAGCCCTCAACCCCCCAACATCACCCCAGAACCCCCCCAGAGAACCTCCCACACCTCTCTCTGCACCCCCAGCCCCCCAACATCACCCCAGGAGCCCCCCAAATGACCCCCACAGCTCCCCCTGCACCCCCAGCCCCCCAACATCACCCCAGGAGCCCCCCAAATGACCCCCACAGCTCACCCTGCACCCCCAGCCCCCCAACATCACCCCAGGACCCCCCCAGACCCCCCATATTCCCCCTAGACAGCCCTCACCCCCCAACATCACCCCAGGCCCCCCCCAAACCCCCTCCCCCGCCTCATTCCCCCCCCCAGCCCCCCAGCATCCCCCCAGCCCCCCCCTCCCCTCCCCGCACCCCCCCCCGGTCCCCCCGGTTCCCCCGTCCCCCGCTGACCGCGGTCGCTGTCGCCCATCCCGCGGTGCCGGGGGGCTCCGGCCTCGCGTGGCGTCCCGGTTCCCCCCCCCCTCTTCCTCCTCCTCCTCGGCCGCCGCCGCCGCCGCCCCCCCCCCCCCCCCCCGGGCTGGGCCTGCTCCGGGCGCCGCCGCCTGCGGTCCCCACCGCCCCACAATGCACCGCGCAGGCTCCCGGCGCCCCCCGCGGCCTCCCCCGCAACAACTGCCCGGCACCAAGATGGCGGCGGCGGCTTCAGGCGTTTCCGCCCTCACTTTGAACTCGCCTCTCTCTTCCCCCCCCCTTCCCCTCCCCCCCCCCCATTTCCCCATCCTCCCCCCCCCCACCCCGTTTTCTCGCGACATCGCGCGGGAAGGGGGCGGGGCCCACGTGCCACGTCGGGCTGGAGCCGGAGGGAACGGGGAGCGTGGACGGTGAGACACCCCCCCCCCTCCCAAACACCCACCCCCTCCCCCCGCCCCATCACACCCCCCCGGGATCATAGAGACGCGGCCAGAGAGGCTCGTTCCCTGCTGGGGGGGGGGGTGTAGGGGGGTGGCGGGACGCGGCCGCTCTGCCCATCCCTCCCCCCCCAGCCCCATCCCCCCTCTGCCCCATCCCCCCGGCTCTGTGGATCAGCCCCCCCCCCCCCCACCTCGAGTCCTCCAGCAGCCCCGGGGCCGCTCTGGAGCCTCAAGGCTTCGGCTGGGGGCGGGGGGAGGGTCTGGCTCTTTGGTTTGGCGTGAGGGGCGCTCTAGACCCCCCATCCCACGCAGTATGGCCCAGTGGAGGGGACACTCTAGGCTCCGTCTCTGTGGTCTGAGCCCACCCCCAGGAGCCGTTGGGGCCTCTCTGGATGCTCATCCCTTCGTCTCTATGGTAGAGCTGGGTGGTGCTGCTCTATCTCCTCATTATCTCTATGGTGGGGACGCTCTAGACCTCCATCCCACTGCTCTATGGTACAATGGAGGGCACACTCTAGGCTCCGTCTCTATGGTCTGAGCCCACCCCGTCTGGTGGGCCTGTCTGGACACTCATCCCTTCGTCTCTATGGTAGGGCTGGGTGATGCCACTCTAGCTCTCCGTTATCTCTATGGTGGGGCCACTCTAGACCTTCATCCCACCACTCTGTGGCACAATGGAAGGGAGACTTTAGGCTCCATCTCCATGGCCTGAAGCCCACCGCCCCACCCCCATCCCCCCTACCCGAGGAGCCTTCAGGGCCTGTCTGGATACTCATCCCTTTGTCTCTATGGTAGGGCTGGGTGATGCCACTCTATCTCCTCATCTCTATAGTGTGGTGCTGTAGATCCCTGTCCCGCTGCTCTATGGCACAATGCAAGGGACACTCTAGGCTTCTCCTTAAGAGCCATCAGGTCTTGTCTGGACGTTCATCCCTTTGTCTCTATGGTAGGGCTGGGTGGTGCCTGTCTATCTCATTATTTCTATGGTGGGGCTGGGTGAGGTCACTCTATCTCATTATCTCTATGGTGGAGTTGCTTTAGGTCTCCATCCCCCCACTCTATGGCCCCATGGAGGGTGCCACTCTAGGCCTTATCTCTATGGCTTAACCCTCTTCCCCTTTGGCAGCCATTGGGGCCTGTCTGGACACTCATCCCTTTGTCTCTATGGCAGGAGCCGTTGGTTGACCCATCTCCCCTCACCGGGGCGATGGCGGCGGCCGCCCGGACGCGGCAACTCGGCGCTGCCATCGCCACCATGCTGCTCATCTGCCTGCTGCCCACCCCTGCCGCCTCGCACGAGGGTCACGGCCACTCGCACGAGGACCTGTACCACGGGCACGGCCACTCGCACGAGGACCTCCACCATGGCCACGGGCACGGCCACTCGCATGAGGGCATGTACCACGGGCACAGCCACTCGCACGAGGACTTGTACCACGGCCACTCGCACGTGGACCATGGGCATGGCCACTCGCACGAGGACTTGTACCACGGCCACTCGCACGTGGACCATGGGCATGGCCACTCGCACGAGGACCTCTACCACGGCCATGGCCACTCGCACGAGGGCCTCTACCACGGCCATGGCCACTCGCACGAGGACCTTCACCATGGCCACTCACATGCAGACCTCCATCATGGCCACGGTCACTCGCACAAGGACTTGCACCAGGGCCACCACGGCCCCTCGCACGAGCGTTCCCCTCCGAATCATTCCGACCCCCGGCGCGCCTGGACACGCTGACGCTGTGGATATACGTGAGTGTGTGTCCCCCCTGTCCCTTCCCCACCCCCCTAAGGACCCCCCACCATCCTTGAAGCCAGGGAAGGGGGGTGGAAGGGGCCCCTTGGTGACCCCTCCCCGTGCGGGTCACCCCGCAGACGATGGCGGCCATCTTGCTGATCAGCGCGGCGCCGTACCTCGTCCTCTTCCTCATCCCGGTGGAGTCCAACGCCCCCCAGCACCAGGCGCTGCTCAAGCTGCTCCTCAGCTTCGCGGCGGGGGGCTGCTGGGGGACGCCTTCCTCCACCTCATCCCCCACGCCCTGGGTGAGACAGGGTGGGGGTGACACCCCCTAAACCTCCCCCACTCACCCTCTTGGCCTAACCACCCCCCTAAATACCCCCACCCGCCCCCTGGGCCTAACCACCCCCCACCCCCTTGGCCTAACCACCCCCCATCCACCCCCTGGGCCTAACCGCCCCCTAAACCCCACCACCCACCCCCTGGGCCTAACTGCCCCCCTATACCACCCCCCCACCCGCCCCCTGGGCCTAACCACCCCCTCCACCCACCCACCCCCTTGGCCTAACCACCCCCCACCTACCCCCTGGGCCTAACTGCCTCCCTAAACCACCCCCCACCCACCCCCTGGGCCTAACCGCCCCCCTAAACATCTCACACCCACCCCCATGGGCCTAACCACCCCCCACCCACCCCCTGGGCCCTAACCGCCCCCTAAACACCCCCACCCACCCCCTGGGCCTAACTACCCCCTTAACCACCCCTCCACCCCCTTGGCCTAACCACCCCCTAAACCCCCCCCAACCCACCCCCTCGTCCTAACCACACCCCCACCCCCTGGGCCTAACCACCCCCTAAACCCCACCCACGCCCCCCCTGGGCCTAACTGCCCCCTTAAACTGCCCCACCCACCCCCTTGGCCTAACCACCCCTCCACCTGCTCCCTGGGCCTAACTGCCCCCCTAAACCACCCCCCACCTCCTGGGCCTAATCACCCCCTAAACCCACCCACCCACCCCCTTGGCCTAACCACCCACCCACCCTGGGCCTAACTGCCCCCTAAAACACCCCCCACCCCCTGGGCCTAATCACCCCCCTAAACCCCCCCACCCACCCCCTGGGCCTGACCACCCCCCTATGGGTGTCACCACAGCTCCCCACACCCATCACGGTGACGAAGGCCACGCGCAGGCCGCGCCGGGCGGCCACGGCCACTCGCATCACGGTAAGATGGCGGTGGGGAAGGGGGGTGAGGGGGTGAGGCGGGGGCGGGGGGAGGTTTTGGGGTGCTCATGGAGTTGGGGGCACCCCCTATGTCGTGCAGGAGAGGAGCACGGGCGCATGATGGCGGTGGGGCTGTGGGTGCTGGGCGGCATCGTGGCCTTCTTGGTGGTGGAGATCTGCGTGCGTCACGCCAAGGGCGGCCACGGCCACGGGCACAGCCATGGCCACGGGCATGGTAGGTCCTGTCCTCACTGGGGAGGGGGTGGGGGAAAGGTTTTGGGGGGGTGGGGAGGGTGTTGACACCCCCCCTCATGCCCACCCGTTGTCCCCCTGCCCAGGGGGAAAGGCCAAGAGCAGCTCCAGCGAGGGTGAGGAGGAGCAGGCCGCAGCGGGGCGGCGGGACAGGACGGTCACCAAGGGCCACCGAGGGAAGGGGAGGCCGAAGGAGGAGGAGGAGGAGTCGGGTAATGGGGGGAGGGGGAGAGGGAAACACCCCCCCCCCCCAATGGGGGGATGGGAATTGGGGAGGGAGGGTGACAGAGCCTGATGGGGGGCAGGGATGGGGTGGGGTGAGGGGACATGGGACCCCAATGGGGATGGGGACACAGGAGCGGGGGGCAGGGATTGGGGGGTGGGATGTTGGGGGTGAGGGGTCAGGGGACCTTGGTGGGGGCACTGGGGGGGACATGGGGACCCTGATTGGGATGGGGATGCTGGGGGGGGGGTTGTGCAGGGATGTGGGGGGGTGACAGACCCTGATGGGGGGCAGGGATGGGGTGGGGTGAGGGGACATGGGACCCCAATGGGGATGGGGACGCAGGGATTGGGGGGTGGGATGTTGGGGGTGAGGGGACAGGGGACCTTGGTGGGGGCACTGGGGGGGACACAGGGACTGGGGGGGGGACATGGGGACCCTGATTGGGATGGGGATGCTGGGGGGGGGGTTGTGCAGGGACGTGGGGGGGTGACAGACCCTGATGGGGGGCAGGGATGGGGTGGGGAGAGGGGACAGGGGACCCTGCTGGGGGCACTGGGGGGGACACAGGGACTGGGGACCCTGATTGGGATGGGGATGCTGGGGGGGGGTTGTGCAGGGACGTGGGGGGTGACAGACCCTGATGGGGGGCAGGGATGGGGTGGGGTGAGGGGACAGGGGATCTCAATGGGGTGTGACCCCCCTTCCTTTTTCCCTCTCCCCCCTCCCCCAGTGCTGGCAGTGTCGGGGGATGGGGTGTCGGGGGGTGTTGGGGGATGGGGTGTTGGGAGGTTGTCAGGGGATGGGGTGTTGGGGGATGGGATTTTGGGGGGGGTGTCGGGGGATGGGGTGTCGGGAGATGGGAATTTGGGGGGGTGTCAGGGGATGGGATTTTGGGGGATGGGGTGTCGGGGGGTATTGGGGGATGGGGTGTCAGGGGATGGGGTGTCTGGGGATGGGATTTTGGGAGGGTGTCAGGGGATGGGGTGTCAGGGGGGTGTCGGGGGATGGGGTGTCAGGGGATGGGATTTTGGGGGGTGTCAGGGGACGGGGTGTCAGGGGGGTGTCGGGGGATGGGGTGTTGGGGGATGGGATTTTGGGGGGGGTGTCGGGGGAATGGGGTGTCAGGAGATGGGGTGTCAGGGGATGGGGTGTCAGGGGATGGGGTGTGTGGGGGTGTGACCCCCTCCTTGCCCCCCCAGCGCTGGCGGTCTCGGGGTACCTGAACCTGGCTGCGGACGTGGCGCACAACTTCACGGACGGGCTGGCCGTGGGCGCCGCCTTCCTGGGGGGTCGGCGCTGGGTGCAGCCACCGCCCTCAGCGTCCTGCTGCACGAGCTGCCCCACGAGGTGGGGGACGTGGCCATCCTGCTCAGGGCCGGCTGCTCCCGCAGGCAGGTGAGCCTGGGGGGGCACCACGGGGACACCCCCGGGGATACCACCAGGGACAGCAGGGACACCCCCAGGGACACCCTCGGGACACCCACAGGACACCCACAGGACACCCCCAGAGTAACCCTCAGGGACACCCTCAGGACACCCACAGGACACCCACAGGGATACCACCAGGGACACCCCCAGGACACCCACAGGACACCCACAGGGACACCCCCAGGGACACCCCCAGAGCTAGCAGGGACGACACCCCCAGGGCACCCCCAGGGCACCCCCAGGGACACCCACAGGACACCCTCAGGGACACCCCCAGAGACAGCAGGGACACCCCCAGAGACACCCCCAGGGACACCCTCAGGGACACCCCCAGGGACAGCAGGGACACCCTCAGGGCACCCCCAAGGCACCCCCAGGGACACCCTCAGGACACCCACAGGGATACCACCAGGGACACCCTCAGGGACAGCACGGACACCCCCAGGGACACCCTCGGGACACCCACAGGACACCCACAGGACACCCCCAGAGTAACCCTCAGGGACACCCTCAGGACACCCACAGGACACCCACAGGGATACCACCAGGGACACCCTCAGGGCACCCCCAGGGCACCCCCAGGGACAGCAGGGGCATCCCCAGGACACCCCCAGGGCACCCCCAGGACACCCACAGGACACCCTCAGGACACCCCCAGAGTCAACCCCAGGGACACCCTCAGTGACACCCCCAGGGACACCCCCAGGGACAGCAGTGACACCCCCAGGGACACCCCCAGGAACAGCAGGGACACCCCCAGAGACACCCACAGGACACCCCCAGAGTCAACCTCAGGGACACCCCCAGGGACGCCCCCAGGGCACCCCCAGGGACAGCAGGGACACCCCCAGGGACACCCCCAGGACATCCCCAGGGCACCCCCAGGGACAGCAGGGACACCCCAGGGACACCCACAGGACACCCTCAGGGACACCCACAGGACACCCCCAGAGTCAACCTCAGGGACATCCCCAGGACACCCCCAGGGCACCCCCAGGGACAGCAGGGACACCCCCAGGGCACCCACAGAGCACCCCCAGGGACACCCCCAGGGACAGCTGTGACACCCCCAGAGACAGCAGGGACACCCCCAGAGACACCCCCAGGACACCCTCAGGGACACCCCCAGAGACACCCCCAGGACACCCTCAGGGACACCCCCAGGGACACGCCCAGGGACACCCTCAGGAGACCCTCAGGGGCACCCCCGGGGACACAGGGACAGTGGGGCACTGGGGACAGGCACCAGGGGCACCCCCAGGGTCAACCCCAAGGACACCCCAGGGACGGGAACACTGGGGAGACCCCCAGGGACATGGGGACAGAGGAGGGACCAAGGGGGCCACCAGGGACACCCCCAGGGCACCCCCAGGACACTGCCAAGGACACCCTCAGGACAACCCCAGGGACACCCCCAGGGGACCCCCAGGGACAGGGGAACACATGGGACACTGGGGAGACCCCCAGGGAGACGGGGACAGAGGAGGGACCAAGGGGGCCACCAGGGACACCCCCAGGGACATGGGGACAGCAGGGTCAGCGGGGTGGGGGGCACCCATTCCCCCAATACCCCCTTCCTCCCTGCTCCCCCATCACCCCCGGGGTGCCCCCCTGACCTGTGTGTGTGTGTCCCCCCCTCCCCAGGCCATGCGTCTGCAGCTGGTGACGGCGCTGGGGGCGGTGGGGGGGGCCGCCTGCTCCCTGCTGGCGGAGGGGGCTGGGCCAGTGACATCCCCAGGGGACCCCCAGGGGACCCTCAGGGACAGTGGGGCACTGGGGAGACCCCCAGGGAGACGGGGACAGGGGAGGGACCAAGGGGGCCACCAGGGCCACCCCCAGGGCACCCCCAAGACACTGCCAAGGACACCCTCAGGACACCCCCAGGGTCAACCCCATGGACACCCCCAGGGGACCCCCAGGGTCAACCCCAGGGCACCCCCAGGGGACCCCCAGAGTCAACCCCAGGGCACCCCCAGGGACAGTGGGGCACTGGGGAGACCCCCAGGGAGACGGGGACAGGGGAGGGACCAAGGGGGCCACCAGGGACACCTCCAGGGCACCCCCAGGACACTGCCAAGGACACCCTCAGGACACCCCCAGGGTCAACCCCAGGGACACCCCCAGGGGACCCCCAGGGACAGGGGAACACTGGGGAGACCCCCAGGGAGACGGGGACAGGGGAGGGACCAAGGGGGCCACCAGGGAGACCCCCAGGGACATGGGACAGCAGGGGCACCGGGGTGGGGGGGCACCCAGTCCCCCAATACCCCCTTCCTCCCTGCTCCCCCATCACCCCCGGGGTGCCCCCCTGACCTGTGTGTCCCCCCCTCCCCAGGCCATGCGTCTGCAGCTGGTGACGGCGCTGGGGGCGGTGGGGGGGCCGCCTGCTCCCTGCTGGCGGAGGGGGCTGGGGCTGCGGCCTCGCTGGGGGTCCTGCCCTTCACCGCCGGCGGCTTCATCTACCTGGGCACCGTGTCGGTGCTGCCCGAGCTGCTGCGCGACTCGCCGCCCCTCCAGTCCTGCCTCCAGGTCCTGGCGCTCCTGGCCGGCGTCGCCATGATGCTGCTGATCGCCCACTACGAGTAGGGGGGACGCGGACACCCCCTGCCCTGATATACCACCCCCTTGCCCTGATATACCACCCCCTGCCCTGATATACCACCCCCTTGCCCTGATATACCACCCCCTCCCCTGATATACCACCCCCTTGGGATATATTATCCCCCTGGGATATATCATCCCCTCCCCTGATATACCACCCCCTTGCCCTGATATACCACCCCCTTGCCCTGCTACATCACCCCCCTGCCCTGATATACCACCCCCTTGCCCTGATATACCACCCCATCCCCTGATATACCACCCCCCTGCCCTGATACATCACCCCCCTGCCCTGATACACCACCCCCTTGTCCTGATATACCACCCCCCTGCCCTGATATACCGCCCCCGTGGGATATATTATCCCCCTGGGATATATCACCCCCACTGGGATATACCAGCCCCCCTGGGATATATCATCCCCTCCCCTGATATACCACCCCCTTGCCCTGATATACCACCCCCTGCCCTGATATACCACCCCCTTGCCCTGATATACCACCCCCTCCCCTGATATACCATTCCCTCCCCTGATATACCACCCCCCTGCCCTGATATATCACCCCCTTGGGATATATTATCCCCCTGGGATATATCATCCCCTCCCCTGATATACCATCCCCTCCCCTGATATACCACCCCCTTGCCCTGATATACCACCCCCTCCCCTGATATACCATTCCCTCCCCTGATATACCACCCCCCTGCCCTGATATATCACCCCCTTGGGATATATTATCCCCCTGGGATATATCATCCCCTCCCCTGATATACCACCCCCTCCCCTGATATACCACCCCCCTGCCCTGATATACCACCCCCTTGGGATATAATACTCCCCTGGGATATATCACCCCTCCCGGGATATGCCAGCCCCCCTGGGATAGATCATCCCCTCCCCTGATATACCACCCCCTTGGGATATATTACCCCCCTGGGATATATCACTCCCCTGGGATATACCAGCCCCCCTGGGATGTATCATCCCCTCCCCTGATATACCACTCCCTCCCCTGATATACCACCCCCCTGGGATATATCACCCCCCTGGGATATACCAGCCCCCCTGGGATATATCATCCCCTCCCCTGATATACCACACACCCCCCCCGGGATATACCAGCCCCTGGATATATCACCCCACCCTGGGATATATCACACACACACACACACCAGGATATATCACTCCCCCTGGGATATATCATCCCCTCCCTTGGTATACCACCCTCTCCCTGATACACCACCCCCAGTATGCCACCACCTGATACACCACCCCTTCCTGATACACTCCTCTCCCCAATATACCACATCCCCCTCCCCGATATACCTCCCCCTTACCAATATACCCCCTCCCTGATATACCCCCTCCCCAATTTCCTACTCCTCCCTGATATCCCCCCAATATACCACCCTCTCCCTGATATACCCCTCCCCAATATCCCACCCCTCCCTGATATCCCACCCCTCTCCGATATACCCCCTCCCTAATATTCCACCCCTCCCCGATATCCCACCCCACTCCAATATACCCCCTCCCCGATATCCCACCCCTCCCCAATATCCCACCCCCCAATTTTGGGGGGCTCCCCACACATTCACTCACTGGACCAAAGCTGGGGGTGGTGGGGGCTTTATGGCTCCCTGATTTCAGGGGGTGCTTGGGAGGGGGGTGGAAGGGGGTTGGCTGTGGGGACCAATGGGGTGACAGGGTGGGGGGAGGGGGGAGACCTCTTGTTGCTGGGCAGATTTTGGGGTGTTTTTTTAATTAACGAGCACAGGAGATTGTGGCTTTAATTAATTAAAGGCTGACGTGAGCCAGAGGGGCCACAGACTCTCCAGGACCCACGTGTGGGGGGTGTCTCGGTCTCACGGGGGCTTCGTGGGGCCGAATGGTACCAAAAATCCCTCAGAAATGGGGTGAAAAGGGGTAAATTTAGGCGCTTGGAGGACTTACCATAGAGACTGAGGGAGCGGCGGCGCGCTGGGCCTTCGCTGCTGCCTCTCTGGTCACTTCCGGCGCTGCCTCTCGCTGGTCACTTCCGGCGCCGCCATGGGGTCGGTGGGGCGCCTCGGCGGGGCGCTCGCGCTGGTGACAGGTTGGGGGGGGGGGGGGGGAGGGGGAATCCCCGGGGGGGGCGGGGCCTGGCGTGACGTCAGGACCGGGGGTGGGGGCGGGGATGCCCCCTGGGTGATATCTGGGGGGGGGACGGACCCTGGGAGAAGCTCTGGGGGAGCCCGGGGGGGCATTGGGGGGGGGGCACCCCACGGGGGGCACTTTGGGGGGGGGCAGGGACCCCACGGGGGGCATTGGGGGGGGGAGGGGCCCCTGTGGCACTGGGGACCCCACGGGTGACACCAAGGGGGGAGTGAGAGACCCTGGGGGGGCAGGGAGTGGGGGACACCCCATAGAGAGCACCCTGGGGGGGGGCAGGGACCCCTGTGGCACTGGGGACCCCACGGGTGACACTTTGGGGGGGCTCAGGAGGGAGGTGACACCCTATAATGAGTGTCCTGGGGGGGGGAGACCCCACGGGTGACACTTGGGGGGGCAGGGACCCCACGAGGTGGCATTTGGGGGGGGGTGGGAGGGACCCCTGTGGCATTGGGGACCCCACGGGTGGCATTTGGGGGGGCCAGAAAAGGGGTGACACCCTATGATGAGCAGCTTTGAAGGGGGGACCCCATGGGTGACACCCTGGGGGAGCGGAGAGACCCCATGGGTGGCACTTGGGGACCCTGGGAGAGCCCCTGGGGCACTGGGGACCCCAAGGGTGGCATTTGTGGGGGGGGGGGGCAGGAAGGGGATGACACCCCATAGCGAGCACCCCTGGGGAGGGGGCACCCCAGGGGTGACATTTGGAGGGGTGGGAGGGACCCCTGTGGCACTGGGGACCCCACGGGTGACACTTTGGGGGGGTCAGACCCCAAGGGTGGAATTGGGGGGGGGTCAGACCCCACGGGTGACACTTTTAAGGGGGGGATATGCCCCCCTATCCCCCCTAGGCTGGGTGCCAACCCCCCCCCAAAATGGGACACCCAGGGGAGCACCCCTCCCACCCACGGATGGCATTTCGGGGGGAAGGGGGGTCTCAGCCCCCACGGGTGACATTTGGGGGACCCTGAGTGAACCCCTGGGGCACTGGGGACCCCACGGGTGACACTTTGGGGGGGCTGAGGGGGGGAACATGCCCCCCTGTCCCTTCCAGGGTGGGTGCCAAACCTCCACCCCCCAAATGTCACCCCTGGGGTGTCATCCCCTTCCTGCCCCCCCCCCAAATGCCACCCTTGGGGTCCCCAGTGCCCCAGGGGCTCTCCCAGGGTCCCCAAGTGCCACCCATGGGGTCTCTCCGCCCCCCAGGGTGTCACCCATGGGGTCCCCCCTTCAAAGCTGCTCATCATAGGGTGTCACCCCTTTTCTGACCCCCTCCCCAAATGCCACCCGTGGGGTCCCCAATGCCACAGGGGTCCCTCCCACCCCCCCAAATGCCACCTCGTGGGGTCCCTGCCCCCCCCTCCAGGACAGCTCATTATAGGGTGTCACCTCCCTCCTGAGCCTCCCCCCCCAAAGTGTCACCCGTGGGGTCCCCAGTGCCACAGGGGTCTCACCCCCACCCCCCCCCAAATGCCCCCCGTGGGGTGTCTCCCCCTCCCAGGGTGCTCGCTATGGGGTGTCTGTCCCTCCCTGCTCCCCCCAGGGTCTCTCACTCCCCCTTAGGTGTCACCCGTGGGGTCCCCAGTGCCACAGGGACCCCCCTCCCCCCCAAATGCCCCCCGTGGGGTCCCTGCCCCCCCCCCGGGTGCTCATTATAGGGTGTCCCCCTCCCTGCCCCCCCCAAATGCCCCCCCAGGGTCTCTCACTCCCCCTTGGTATCACCCGTGGGGTCCCCAGTGCCACAGGGGCCCCTCCCCCCCCCCCAAAGTGCTCCCCGTGGGGTGCTCCCCCCCTAAAATGAGGGGACCCCCCCCCACGCGTGTCCCCCCCCCCAGGAGGAGGCAGTGGGATCGGCCGTGCCGTCTGCTCCCGCCTGGCCCGGGATGGGGCCCGCGTGGCCGTGGCCGATCGGGACGAGGGGGGGCCCTGGCCACCCTCAGGGGGCTCCAGGCCTTGGGGGGGGACACCCCCCACTCGAGGGAAGGGACCCCAGGACCCCCCCCCCACGCAGCTTTTGGGGTAGACGTGGCGTCAGCACCCAGCGTCACCCAGCTCCTGGGGCGCGTCCAGGTAACACCCCCCCTACCCCCCCCCCCCAAATCACATCCCAACCCCCCTTGTCATGAGTGGGGACCCCCCCACACCTCATTACCCCCCCCCTCTCATTTGGGGACCCCCCCACCTCACACCTCCCTTGTCACGAGTGGGGACCCCCACACCTCCTACCCCTCCCCCTTTCATTTGGGGACCCCCCCCACTTCACACACCCCCCTTGTCACGAGTGGGGACCCACCCACACCTCCTACCCCTCCCCTCTCTCATTTGGGGACCCCCCCACTTCACACCACCCCCTTGTCATGAGTGGGGACCCCCCCCACCTCCTACACCCCCCATCCCATTTGGGGACCCCCCCTTATCCCAAGTGGGGACCCCCCCACCTCACACCTCCCTTGTCACGAGTGGGGACCCCATAACCTCATAACCCCCCCTCTCATTTGGGGACCCCCCCCACTTCATACACCCCCCTTGTCATGAGTGGGGACCCCCCCCCCATCTCATACCCCTCCCCTCCCATTTGGGGGGACCCCCACCTCACACCCCCTTGTCCCAAGTGGGGACCCCCCCACACCTCACACTCCCACCCTCCCCATGTTAGAGGAGCATTTTGGGGGTTCCCCATCCCATCACGAGTGGGGGCCCCCACCTCACACCCCCCTTGTTACAGTGGGGACCCCCCTTGTTCCAGGAGCATTTTGGGGGGCCCCCCAGATCTGCGTGGGCTGCGCTGGGGTCACCCAGGACCAGTTCCTGCTGCGCCTGGGGGAGGGGGCGTTTCGGGAGGTGCTGGGGGTCAACCTGATGGTATGGGGGGGGCACGGGGGGGGGGACATGGGGGGGACATGGGGGGGGCATGGGGGGGCTTGGGGACATCGGGGGGGGGACAAGGAGGGGATATGGGGGGGACACGGGGAGGGGGGACATGGGGGGCACAAGGGGCTTGGGGACATGGGGGGGGATATGGGGGGGGACATGGGGATATGGGGGGGACAATGGGGGGATTTTGGGGGGTGGGATATTGGGGGGGCTCGGGGACATCAGGGGTGGACAAGGAGGGGATATGGGGGGGACACGGGGAGGGGGGGACATGGGGGGCACAAGGGGCTTGGGGACATGGGGGGGATATGGGGGGGGACATGGGGATATGGGGGGGACAATGGGGGGATTTTGGGGGGTGGGATATTGGGGGGGCTTGGGGACATCGGGGGGCATGGGAGGGGTTGGGGTCATCGGGGGGGAACAAGGAGGGGATATGGGGGGGACATGGGGGGCTCAGGGGGCTTGGGGACAAGGGGGGGATATTGGGGGGGCACAGGACAGGATATGGGGGGGGGACATGGGGATTTTGGGGGGTGGGATATTGGGGGGGCTTGGGGACATGGGGGGGGTCATGGGAGGGGTTGGGGTCATCGGGGGGGACATGGGGGGGATATTGGGGGGTGGGACACTGGGGTGATGGGGACATTGGGGGGGACATGGGGGGAGGGATATTGGGGGGGGGACATGGTGGGGGACATGGGGGCTTGGGGACTTTGGGGGGGATATTGGGGGGACATGGGGGCTTGGGGACATCGGTGGGGGGACAAGGGGGGGATAATGGGGGGGCACAGGGAGGGAGGGGACATGGGGGGGGCATAGGGGAGCTTGGGGACACAGGGGGGATATTGGGGGGGGGGAATATGGGGGGCAATAGGGGGTGGGGAAATGGGGGGCACGGAGGGGTAGGAACATGGGGGGGACATGGGGGCTTGGGGACATCGGGGGGGGGGGCATGGGGGGGACACAGGACCTGGGGGGTCATGGGGATTTGGGGGGACATGGGGGGGACACAGGGGGGGAAACAGGACCTGGGGGGTCGTGGGGACGTTGGGGGGGACATGGGGGGGACACAGGACCTGGGGGGTCGTGGGGACACTGGGGGGGGGACATGGGTGGGACACTGGGGGGGACAGAGGACCTGGGGGGTCGTGGGGACACTGGGGGGGGACACTGGGGGGGACACAGGACCTGGGGGGTCGTGGGGACACTGGGGGGGCACATGGTGGGGACACTGGGGGGGACACAGGACCTGGGGGGTCGTGGGGACACTGGGGGGGCACATGGTGGGGACACTGGGGGGGACACAGGACCTGGGGGGTCGTGGGGACACTGGGGGGGGACATGGGGGGGACACTGGGGGACACAGGACCTGGGGGGTCGTGGGGACACTGGGGGGGGACACTGGGGGGGACACAGGACCTGGGGGGTCGTGGGGACACTGGGGGGACATGGGGGGGACACTGGGGGGACAGGACCTGGGGGGTCGTGGGGACACTGGGGGGGGACACTGGGGGGGACACAGGACCTGGGGGTCGTGGGGACACTGGGGGGGACATGGGGGGGACACTGGGGGGGACAGGACCTGGGGGGTCGTGGGGACACTGGGGGGACATGGGGGGGACACTGGGGGGGACACAGGATCTGGGGGGTCATGGGGATTTGGGGGGGACACAGGACCTGGGGGGTCGTGGGGACGTTGGGGGGGCCATTATGGGGGTGACATCAAAGGAACTGGGTGGGGGACACAGGGAGTGGGGAGACCCCCCTATTTGACCCCCCCGTGTCCCCCCTCCCCAGGGGACCTTCCTGGTGACCCAGGCGGTGGCCCAGGCGCTGGTGGCCGCGGGGACCCCGGGCGGCTCCATCATCCACGTGGGCAGCATCGTGGGCAAGGTGAGGGGGGGCAGCTAATAAACCCCCCAACCCCATCACCCCCCCACCTCGTGTCACAACCCCCCTTGTCCTTGTGTCCCCCCCAAAAACCAGGTGGGGAACCTGGGCCAGGCCAACTACGCCGCCTCCAAGGCTGGGGTGGAGGGGCTGACCCGGAGCTGTGCCAAGGAGCTGGCACCGTGAGGGGGGCAGGGGGGACAGGGGGGACAGGGGGCTGGGGACATTGGGGGGACAGGGGGGACAGGGGGCTTGGGGACATTGGGGGGACAGGGGGGACATGGGGGCTTGGGGACATTGAGGGGACAGGGGGGACAGGGGGCTTGGGGACATTGGGGGACAGGGGGGACAGGGGCTTGGGGACATTGGGGGGACAGGGGGCTTGGGGACATGGGGGGGACAAGGGGGACACATGGGGACCTCAAGGCTGGGGTGGAGGGGCTGACCCGGAGCTGTGCCAAGGAGCTGGCACCGTGAGGGGGGACAGGGGGGGACATGGGGGGACAGGGGGGCTTGGGGACATTGGGGGGACATGGGGGGCACATGGGGGCTTGGGGACATTGGGGGGACGACAAGGGGGGACACATGGGGGCCTCCAAGGCTGGGGTGGAGGGCTGACCCGGAGCTGTGCCAAGGAGCTGGCACCGTGAGGGGGACAGGGGGGACAGGGGGGCTTGGGGACATTGGGGGGACAGGGGGGCACATGGGGGCTTGGGGACATTGGGGGGACATGGGGGGGACAGGGGGGCTTGGGGACATTGGGGGGACAGGGGGGACATGGGGGCTTGGGGACATTGGGGGGACATGGGGGGGACGTGGGGGGACAAGGGGCACATGGGGCTTGGGGACATTGGGGGGACATGGGGGGGACAGGGGGGCTTGGGGACATTGGGGAGGGATATTCGGGGGGACATTGGAGGGACAGGGGGACACATGGGGACCTCCAAGGCTGGGGTGGAGGGGCTGACCCGGAGCTGTGCCAAGGAGCTGGCACCGTGAGGGGGGACAGGGGGGACGTGGGGGGACAGGGGGGCTTGGGGACATTGGGGGGACATGGGGGGCACATGGGGGGCATGGGGAGGGCATAGGGGGGATATTGGGGGGACACAGGGGGGATATTGGGGGGGCACAGGGGGGGATATTGGGGGGGGCATGGGGGGATATTGGGGGGGGACATGGGGCTTGGAGACTTGGGGGGGATATAGGGGGTGGGGGACATGGGGGGACATAGGAGAGATATTGGGGGGCACAGGGGGTATTGGGGGGTACATGGGGGCTTGGGGGCACCGGGGGGATATTGGGAGGGCACGGGGGGGACATGGGGGTCATGGGGGGCTTGGGGACATCGGGGGGGCCATGGGGAGGGATACTGGGGGGGGGGGCATGGGGGGATATTGGGGGGACATGGGGGTCACATGGGGCTTGGGGACATCGGGAGGGATATTGGGGGGGCATGGGGACATTGGGGGGATATTGGGGGGCACGGGGGGACATGGGGAGGGCACAAGGGGGATATTGGGGGGGCACGGGGGGGACATGGGGGGAGGCACAGGGGGGATATTGGGGGGGACATGGGGGGATATTGGGGGGCACAGGGGGGGACATGGGGAGGGCACAAGGGGGATATTGGGGGGCACAGGGGGGGATATTGGGGGGGGCACAGGGGGGGACATGGAGGGGGCACAAGGGGGATATTGGGGGGACATGGGGGGATATTGGGGGGGCACAGGGGGGGACATGGGGGCCAGCAATGCCAGGCTGGAGAGGCTGGCACTGTGAGGGGGGGGGGGCAGGGGGGTGCTGATATGGGAGAGGGGGGGCACAGGGACACGGGGTGGGGGGGGTGTCAGTGCTGTGCCCCCCCCCAGGTTTGGGATCCGGTGCAACGCGGTGCTGCCGGGGTTCATTGTCACCCCCATGACACACAAGGTGCCCCCCAAAGTGCTGGGGAAGGTAAATTGGGGGGGGGGGGCACGGGAGGGGGGGACACACGCCTGGGGGGGGGGGATATATTGGGGGGGGGGGGTGACTCTGCCCCTGTTCAGTTCGCAGGGATGGTGCCCATGGGACGGCTGGGGGACCCTGAGGGTGAGTGGGGGGCGTGGGGGGGGGCAGGGGGGGATATTGGGGGGGGGGGGGGCGGGAGGGGGGATGCCCTGTGGAAAGAAGCTGGGAGGGGATTGGGGGGGGGGGATATTGGGGGGGGGCACACGGGGCTTGGGGACATGGGGGGGGATATGGGGGGGCACAGGGGGGTGGATATTGGGGGGGGGGGGCGGGAGGGGGGACACCCTGTGGAAAGAACCTGGGAGGGGATGGGGGGGAGAAATGGGGGGACACAGGGGGCTTGGGGACATGGGGGGGCACAGGGGGGTGGGGGGACATGCGGGGGCACAGGGGGGTGGGGACATGGGGGGGGGTATTGGGGGGGCACAGGGGGTGTGGGGATATTGGGGGGGCACAGGGGGTGGGGACATGCGGGGGCACAGGGGGGTGGGGACATGGGGGGGGATATTGGGGGGCACAGGGGGGTGGGGATATTGGGGGGCACAGGGGGTGGGGACATGGGGATATTGGGGGGCACAGGGGGTGGGGACATGGGGGGATATTGGGGGGGCACAGGGGGCTTGGGGACATGGGGGGGGATATTGGGGGGGTCACAGGGGGTTGGGGACATGGGGGGGGGATATTGGGGGGGCACAGGGGGTGGGGATATGGGGGGGATATTGGGGGGCACAGGGGGTGGGGACATGGGAGGGAACAGGGGGTTTGGGGACACGGGGGGGGACTGGGGGGGCACAGGGGTGTCACTCTGCCCCCCCCGTGCCCCCCCCCAGACGTGGCCGATGCCTGCGCCTTCCTGGCCTCTGGGGACAGCAGCTACATCACAGGGGCCAGCCTGGAGGTGACAGGTCAGGGCCCCCCAAACCCCTGGGGCCCCCCTTGTGTCCCTGGACCCCCCTTGTGTCCCTGGGCCCCCCCTTGTGTCCCTGGCCCCCCCCCCCCAGCACCTCTGGGTGGCCCCCCTGACCCTGTACCCCCCCCCCCCCATTATCCAAGGTCCCCTCTGGCATCACCCCCCCCCAACATGTGTGCCCCCCCCCCAAGTGTCACCACCCCCCCCCGGGGTTCCTGTGACCCCCCACAATGTCCCCACGCCCCCCCAACAGTGTCCCCGTGTCCCCAATACCCCCATGTCCGCCCCCCGTGCTCCCCCCATGTCCCCAACCCCCCTCGTGCCCCCCCATATTCCTCACCCCCCTTGTCCCCCCCATACCCCTAACCCACCCCTTGTCCCCCCATGTCCCCCCGTGCCCCCCCAAATCTCTGACCCCCCCTTGTCCCCCCATGTCCCCCCGTGCCCCTCCAAATCTCTGACCCCCCCATGTCCCCCCCATGCCCCCCCACCCCCTAAACTCCCCCTTGTCCCCCCATCTCCCCCTGTGCCCCCCCATACCCCAACCCCCCTTGTCCCCCCGTGCCCCCCTATACCCCAACCCCCCTTGTCCCCTCATGTCCCCCCATGTCCCCCCCATACCCCAACCCCCCTTGTCCCCCCATGTCCCCCCGTGCCCCCCAAATCTCTGACCGCCCCCTTGTCCCCCCATGTCCCCCCATCCCCCCACCCCCCAAACTCCCCCTTGTCCCCCCATGTCTCCCCCATGCCCCCCAAATCTCTGAACCCCCCTTGTCCCCCCATCTCCCCCTGTGCCCCCTCATACCCCAACCCCCCTTGTCCCCCCCGTGTCCCCAATACCCCCTTATCCCCCCGTGCCCCCCAGCCCCCCCAGCCCCCCCAATCTCTCTCGTTCCAGGGGGTCTCTTCATGTGACGCCTCCAGCCCAGCCCCCCTCAGTGTCACCCCCCCCCAAAATAAACTCGACTCCCCCCTCCCCCCACCTGGTGCCGCTGCCTCTGGACCCCCCCCGCGTGTCGTGTGTCCCCCCCCGAGTGGGGTGACACCGGGGGGGGGGTGGGGGGGAGCCTCGGGGACCAGAGCGGGGGGATGGGGTTTGGGGGGGGGGAGAGCCTTGGAAATGGGTTTGGGGGGGGTCTCAGGGACCGGAGGGGGGGGTTGGGGGGGGATGGGTTTAGGGGGGAGAGACTTGGGGATGGGTTTGGGGGGGGTCTCAGGGACCGGAGGGGGGGTTGGAGGGGGGGGATGGGTTTTAGGGGGAGAGACTTGGGGATGGGTTTTGGGGGGGGGGGGGGGCTCGGGGACCGGAGTAGGGGGGGCTGATGAGTTTTTTGGGGGGGGGGTTTGGGAGGGGGGCACGACCCTCGGGGACCGGAGAGGAGGGGATGGGGATGGGTTTGGGGGGGGGGGCTCGGGGACAGGAAGGGGGTGAGATGGGGTTTGGGGGGGGCGCTCAGAGACTGGAGGGGGGTGGGGATGGGTTTTGGGGGGGGGGCTCGGGGACCGGAGAGGAGGGGATGGGGATGGGTTTTGGGGGACACACACCTTGGGGGGGCAGGAGGGGGGTGGGATGGGGTTTGGGGGGGGGGGGCTTGGGGATCGGAGGGGGTAGGGATGGGGATGGGTTTTGGGGGGGGGGCTCAGAGACCGGAGGGGGTGGGGATGGGTTTTGGGGGGGACACACCTTGGGGGGCAGGAGGGGGGTGGGATGAGGTTTTTTGGGGGGGGGGGCTCGGGGACCAGAGGGGGTGGGGATGGGGATGGGTTTTGGGGGGGACACACCTTGGGGGGGCAGGAGGGGGGTGGGATGAGGTTTGGGGGGGGGGGCTCGGGGACCAGAGGGGGTGGGGATGGGGATGGGTTTTGGGGGGGGGCACGACCCTCAGGGACCGGAGAGGAGGGGATGGGGATGGGTTTTGGGGGGGACACACCTTGGGGGGCAGGAGGGGGGTGGGATGGGGTTTGGGGGGGGGGGGGGGCTTGGGGATCGGAGGGGGAGAGGGATGGGGATGGGTTTTTGGGGGGGGGGGCTCGGGGACCAGAGGGGGTAGGGATGGGGATGGGTTTTGGGGGGGGGGCTCAGAGACCGGAGGGGGGTGGGGATGGGTTTGGGGGGGACACACCTTGGGGGGGCAGGAGGGGGGTGGGATGAGGTTTGGGGGGGGGGGGGCTCGGGGACCAGAGGGGGTGGGGATGGGGATGGGTTTTGGGGGGGGCACGACCCTCGGGGACCGGAGAGGAGGGGATGGGGATGGGTTTTGGGGGGACACACCTTGGGGGGGCAGGAGGGGGTGGGATGGGGTTTGGGGGGGGGGGGCTTGGGGATCGGAGGGGGAGAGGGATGGGGATGGGTTTTTGGGGGGGGGGCTCGGGGACCAGAGGGGGTAGGGATGGGGATGGGTTTTGGGGGGGGGGGGCTCAGAGACCGGAGGGGGGTGGGGATGGGTTTTGGGGGGGACACACCTTGGGGGGCAGGAGGGGGGTGGGATGAGGTTTGGGGGGGGGGGGCTCGGGGACCGGGGGAGGGATGGGGATGGGTTTTGGGGGGGGGGGGGGGTGGGGGTGGGGTGAGTGGGGTGAGGTCCCGGGGACAAAGGGGGCGGGGGTGGGGGGGGAGGGGGCCGAGGGGCCGGGCGGGGGATGGGGGGGGGGGGGAGGAGAATGGGGGGAGAGGGGGGAGGGGGGCGGGGGGCCCCGTTTGAAGCCGGCGCCCGGTGGGGGCCCGGGAGATGCCGCCTATTCACGGCCCCGTTACTCGGGGCAACCGGGGCTGGAAGGGGGATGGGGGGGATGGGGATGGGGGGGGTGTCCTGGGGGTCCCCGCGCTGGGTGGCCCCCACCCTGTGATGGGGGGGGGGGAAGGGAAGGGGGGGGGGGGGCCGGCCCCGGCTTTGTGCCCCTGGTTCGCCCTCCCCCCACCATTTACCGGCCGCCGGGAGAGCGGGAACGGCGGGGACGGGACCGGAGCGGGGTACCGGGCTGGGGGGATGGGGAGGGGGAGGGACCCCACGGTGGGGATGGGCGTTGGGGGGAGATTTGGGGGGGGGGGGAGCTCGGTACCGGTGGAAACGGGGATGTTGTTCCCCCCCCCCCTCCCCCTCCCGCCCTTCCCCGGGATGCTCCGGGATGCTCCGGTTTGGGAACCACCCAACAACCCCCCCCCCACCCCCTACCCCCCCCCTCGGGATACCCCAAACTGGCTCCCGGTAGGTCTCGGTACCCCCCCCCCGGGATGCCCCGACTCGGACCCCCCCTTCCCGGACCCCCCGGGATGCTCCGAACTCCTCCCGCTGCATCCCAACCGGCTCCCGGTGTAACCCGGTGTCCCCCCCCAGGGATGCCCCTGACCCGGACCCCCCTTCCCGGACAACCCCCCCGTCCCGGGATGCTCGGACACACACACCACCCCCCCCCCGGGATGCTCTGACCTGGTCCCGGTAGAGCCCGGTCCCCTCCCGGTGGGTCTCGGTACCCCCCCGGGATGCCCCGACCCGGTCCCGGTAGAGCCCGGTCCCCTCCCGGTGGGTCTCGGTACCCCCCGGGATGCCCCGACCCGGTCCCGGTAGAGCCCGGTCCCCTCCCGGTGGGTCTCGGTACCCCCCGGGATGCCCTGACCCGGTCCCGGTAGAGCCCGGTCCCCTCCCGGTGGGTCTCGGTACCCCCCGGGATGCCCCGACGCGGTCCCGGTAGAGCCCGGTCCCCTCCCGGTGGGTCTCGGTACCCCCCGGGATGCCCCGACCCGGTCCCGGTTGGCTCCGGACCCCCCACGTTCCCCCGGGATGCTCCGAGTCGCTCCCCACCGGACCCTGGACCCCCCCGGGATGCTCCTCACCGGCTCCTCGAGGGACCCCGACCCCATCCCCGGTGGTCCCCGGACCTCCCGGGATGCCCCGACCCGGTCCCGGTGGTCCCCATGTGTGTGTCCCCCACCCCCCCCCCGATTCGGTCCCCGGAGGATCCCGGACCACCCACGATGCCCTAAATCGGTCCCCGGTGCATCCCGACCGGTTCCCGGTGCATCCCGACTCCTTCTCCCGGTGGAACCGGAGCCGCTTCCCGACGGCTCCCGACTCCTCCCGGTGGATCCCGGTCCCCGCAGGATGCTCCGACCCGATCCCGGTGGATCCCGACACCCCCCGGTGTGTGTCCCCCTCCCCCTCCGGTGCCCGTCCCCTCCCCCTCCTCCGGTGTCCCTCCGGTACCGGCTGCTCCTCCCGAGCATCCCCGACGGTACCGAGCGGTTCCCCATCCCCCCCCACGACCAGGAGCGACCCCGGCGGGGCCGCCCCGCACGGTTCGGGCTTTGGGTGCGATGGGGCGGTGCCGGTCCCGGGGGTCCCGGGGGTCCCGGTGCCCCCATCCCCCCTCCCCGAGCACCGGCTCGTGATTGTCCAAACGCAATTCTTGTGTGGGCGGCCGAGAGTTGGGTGTGGACGTCGTGAGCCGGGGCTCCCGCCGACACCGGGGGGACCGGGGGCTCCCGCCGACACCGGGGGGACCGGGAGTACCGGGGGCTCCCGCCGACACCGGGCACCGGGGGTCCCACCGGGCACCGGGTAC
Source organism: Hypotaenidia okinawae (assembly GCA_027925045.1). Taxonomy (NCBI): domain Eukaryota; kingdom Metazoa; phylum Chordata; class Aves; order Gruiformes; family Rallidae; genus Hypotaenidia; species Hypotaenidia okinawae. The sequence continues at coordinate 299,760 of BSDF01000032.1, read as the reverse complement.
TGGTACCGGGGAGTCCCCGTCGGCACTGAGGGTACCGGGAGTCTCCCGCCGATACCGGGCACCGGGAGCACCGGGCACCGGGAGCACCGGGGAGGCTCCTACCAACACCGGGTACTGGGGGCTCCCGCCGATACCGGGCACCGGGGGTCACACCGGGTACTGGGAGTACCGGGGAGGCTCTTACCAACACCGGGCACCGGGGGCTCCCGCCGATACCGGGCACACCGGGGGTCCCACCGGGCACCGGGTACCGGGAGTACCGGGGGGCTCCCGCCGATACTGGGGGTACCGGGGGTCCCACCGAGCACGGGGTACCGGGAATACCAGGGAGGCTCCTACTGCCACCGGGTACCGGGGGCTCCCGTCGACACCGGGCACCGGGAGTACCGGGGGCTCCCGCCAATACCGGGCCCCGGGGGTCTCTCGCCGACACCGGGCACCGGGGGTCCCACCGGGCACCGGGTACTGGGAGTACCAGGGAGGCTCCTACCAACACCGGGCACCGGGGCTCCCACCGGCATCGGGTACCGGGAGTACCGGGGGTCCCCGTCGGCACCGGGTACCGGGAGTACCGGGGGCTCCCGCCGATACCGAGCACCGGGGGTCCCACCGGGCACCGGGTACCGTGAATACCAGGGAGGCTCCTACTGGCACCGGGTACCGGGGGCTCCCCGTCGACACCGGGCACCGGGGCTCCCACCGGCACCCGGGTTACTGGGGACACTGGAGCTCCCGCTGACACCGGGCACTGGGGGGCTCCTGCCCACACCGGGGCTACCGGGGGCTCCCCACCGGCACCGGGCACTGGGGGGTACCAGGGGGCACTGGGGAGCACCGAGGCTCCAACCGACACCGGGGTCACCGGGTCGGGTCTCCCACCGGTACCGGGGGCACCGGGCACAGGCTCCCAGCCACACCGGGCACCGGGAAACACCGGAGGACACGGTGGTCCCGGGACTCCCAGCCACACCGGGAGGCACCGGGGGGCTCCCACCGACAACCGGGGGCACGGGGGCACAACGGACACCGGGCACCGGGGTTACCGGGCACAGGTTCCCAGCCACACCGGGCACCGGGAGGTACCGGGAGGCACCGGGGGACACGGTCCCGGGGCCCCCAGTGATACTGGGTACCGGGGAACAGGGGGCTGGGGCTACCCCCGGCACCGGGAGGCTCCGGGAGGCACCGGGCCGGGGCTCCCAGCGACACCGGGGGCACCGGGCACCGGCTCCCAGCCGCACCGGGCACCGGGAGGCACCGGGGAGGCACCGGGCCGGGGCTCCCAGCGACACCGAGGGCATGGGCGGCTCCCACAGACACCGGGGGCACCGGGCACCGGCTCCCAGCCGCACCGGGCACCGGGAGGCACCGGGAGGCACCGGGAGGCACCGGGGGACACGGTCCCGGGGCTCCCCCCGACACCAGGCGGCCGCAGGAGGCACCGGGAGACCGCAAGAGGCCATAGGAGGCCATGGGAGGCCCCGGGGTTACCGGGGGACACGGTCCCGGGGCTCCTTCCCCCGCCACCTCCCGGTACCGGCCGGGCCCCGCGGCAGGTGGCACTGAAGCCCCGCCCCCCGGCCTTCTCTGCCCCGCCCCCTGCTCCCCCATTGGCCGAGCCGCCCCGCCGCTGGAGCGAGAGCTTCTATTGGCTGCCGAAATTCGCGGGAGAAATTCCCCCCGGCGGTGATTGGCTGGAGGCGAGGGGAAGGCGGGTGTAAGGAGGGCCGGGTAACGTCATCCCTCAGCGCCGGCCCGGAAGTGACGCGCACAGTAAGCGCCGCCCCTTCGGCGAGCGGCAGGAAGGGGCCACCCCGCCGGCGGCCGAGGGAGAGGCCGGGCCCGGGGGGGGCGGGACGGGGACGGGGCCGGGAGCGCGGAGCCGCCGCTCGCCGCCGCCTCCCCGGCCGCCATGGCCGCCCCCGCCAACGCGCAGAGCGCCAGCAAGACCTGGGAGCTGAGTCTCTACGAGCTGCACCGCACCCCGCAGGTCCGGGGGGGGAACCTGGGGGGGGGGGGCCTGGCACCCCAAACTGGGGGGGGGGGGCTGGGGGCCTGGGGGCACCCCCAAACTGGGGAGGGGCTGGGGCCTGACCCCCAAAGTTGGGGGCAGGGCACCCCCAAATTGGGGGGCTGGGGCCTGGCACCCCCTGGAGGGACCCTGGGGGGGGCAGGGGCACCCCCAAATTGGAGGGGGTGGGGGGGGGCTGGGGCTCTGGCACCCCTGAGGTTCAGGGTGGGCACCCTGGGGGGGAAGGGAGTGCTGAGGGGGCACCCCTAAATTGGGGGGAGGGGCTGGGGCCTGGCACCCCTGAGGTTGAGGGGGGGGCACCCGGTGGGGGAAGGGGGCTGGGGGGGCACCCCCAAATTGAGGGGGGGGGGCTGGGGCTCTGGCACCCCCAAACTGGAGGGGGGCACCCTGGGGGGAAGGGGGCTGGGGGGGCACCCCTAAATTGGGGGGAGGGGGATGGGGCCTGGCACCCCTGAGATTGGGTGGGGGTACCTGGGGGGGTGGCAGGGAGGAGGGGGTGAGGGGGCACCCCTAAATTCGGGGGAGCTGGGGCCTGGCACCCCTGAGGTTGAGGGGGGGCACCCTGGGGGGAAGGGGGCTGGGGGGCACCCCTAAATTGGGGGGAGGGGCTGGGGCCTGGCACCCCTGAGGTTGATGGGGGGCACCCTGGGGGAAGGGGGCTGGGGGGGCACCCCTAAATTGGGGGGAGGGGGCTGGTTATGGACAGGATGGAGACCCCAGGGTGTCCCCCTCCCCAAATAGTGTCCCCCTCCCCAAATAACCCCCCTGCCCCCCCAGGAGATGATCATGGACAGGATGGAGACCCTAGGGGTTCCCCTCCCCAAATAGTGCCCCCCTCCCCAAATAGCCCCCCTGCCCCCCTCAGGAGGTGGTTATGGATGGGATGGAGACCCCAGGGTGTCCCCCTCCCCAAATCCCCCCCTGCCCCCCAGGAGGCCATCATGGACAGGATGGAGATCCAAAGATGTCCCCCCTCCCCAAATAGCCCCCCTGCCCAGCTCCAGGAGGTGGTTATGGATGGGATGGAGACCCCAGGGTGTCCCCCTCCCCAAATAACCCCCCTGCCCCCCCCAGGAGGTGGTTATGGATGGGATGGAGACCCCAGGGTGTCCCCCTCCCCAAATAGTGCCCCCTCCCCAAATAGCTCCCCCTGCCCCCCCCAGGAGGTGGTTATGGATGGGATGGAGACCCCAAGATGTTCCCCCTCCCCAAATAGTGTCCGCCCTCCCCAAATAACCCCCCTGCCCCCCCAGGAGATGATCATGGACAGGATGGAGACCCTAGGGTGTTCCCCCTCCGCAAATAGTGCCCCCCTCCCCAAATAGCCCCCCTGCCCCCCTCCAGGAGGTGGTTATGGATGGGATGGAGACCCCAGGGTGTCCCCCTCCCCAAATCCCCCCCCTGCCCCCCTCAGGAGGTGGTTATAGATGGGATGGAGACCCCAGGGTGTCCCCCTCCCCAAATCCCCCTCCTGCCCCCCTCAGGAGGTGGTTATGGATGGGATGGAGACCCCAGGGTGTCCCCCTCCCCAAATCCCCCCTGCCCCCCAGGAGGCCATCATGGACAGGATGGAGATCCAATGATGTCCCCCCTCCCCAAATAGTGCCCCCCTCCCCAAATAGCCCCCCTGCCCAGCTCCAGGAGGTGGTTATGGATGGGATGGAGACCCCAGGGTGTCCCCCTCCCCAAATAGTGCCCCCCTCCCCAAATAGCCCCCCTGCCCCCCTCCAGGAGGTGGTTATGGATGGGATGGAGACCCCAGGGTGTCCCCCTCCCCAAATAGTGCCCCCCTCCCCAAATAACCCCCCTGCCCCCTCCAGGAGGTGGTTATGGATGGGATGGAGACCCCAGGGTGTCCCCCTCCCCAAATCCCCCCTGCCCCCCCAGGAGGCCATCATGGACGGGACGGAGATCGCGGTGTCCCCGCGCAGCCTGCACAGCGAGCTGATGTGCCCCATCTGCCTGGACATGCTGAAGAACACCATGACCACCAAGGAGTGTCTGCACCGCTTCTGCTCCGACTGTATCGTCACCGCGCTGCGCAGCGGGTGACAGCCCCCCTGGGAACACCCCCACGGACCCTGGGACCCCCCACAGGCCCTGGGAACCACCCCCGCCCCCCAGACTCTTGGACCCCCCTGCGGGCCCTGGGACCCCCACACGGGCCCTGGGACCCCCCCCATGGACCCTGACCCCCCCCCCCCCAACATTGGACCCTGACACCCACCCTCCTTGGGCCCTGGGACCCCCCTTGGGCCCTGAGACTCCCCAGTTGGGCCCTGGGACCCCCGACATGGACCCTGGGAACCCCCCTTGGACCCTGGGACCCCCCCACGGACCCTGGGAACCCCCCTCCCTCCCCCCAGACTCTTGGACCCCCCCATGGGCCCTGGGACCCCCCTTGGGCCCTGAGACCCCCGACATGGACCCTGGGAACCCCCCTTGGACCCTGGGACCCCCCCACGGACCCTGGGAACCCCCCTCCCTCCCCCCAGACTCTTGGACCCCCCTCCTGGGCCCTGGGACCCCCCCTTGGGCCCTGAGACCCCCGACATGGACCCTGGGACCCCCCACATGGACCCTGGGAACCCCCCTTGGACCCTGGGACCCCCCCACAGGCCCTGGGAACCACCCCCCACCCCCCCAGACTCTTGGACCCCCCGCTGCGGGCCCTGGGACCCCCACACGGGCCCTGGCACCCCCCATGGACCCTGACACCCCCCCCCCCCAACATTGGACCCTGACAACCCCCTCCTTGGGTCCTGGGACCCCCCCACAGGCCCTAGGAACACCCCCCCTCCCCCCAGACTCTTGGACCCCCCCTTGGGCCCTGGGACCCCCCCATGGACCCTGGGACACCCCCCCCGGACCCTGGGACCCCCCACAGGCCCTGGGAACCCCCCATGGACCCTGAGATGCCCCCCATGGGCCCTAGGACCCCCACACAGGCCCTGGGACCCCCCCCATGGACCCTGACCCCCCCCCCCAACATTGGACCCTGACACCCCCTCCTTGGGTCCTGGGACCCCCCACGGGCCCTAGGAACACCCCTCCCTCCCCCCAGACTCTTGGACCCCCCCTTGGGCCCTGGGACCCTCCCTGGGCCCTGAGACCCCCAGTTGGGCCCTGGGACCCCCCCTTGGACCCTGGGACCCCCCACATGGACCCTGGGAACCCCCCTTGGAACCTGGGACCCCCCCACGGACCCTGGGAACCCCCCACTCCCTCCCCCCAGACTCTTGGACCCCCCTTGGGCCCTGGGACCCCCCCACAGGCCCTGGGAACCCCCCATGGACCCTGAGATGCTCCCCCATGGGCCCTGGGAACCCCCCATGGACCCTGTCCCGCCCCCCAACATTGGACCCTGACCCCTCCCCTTGGGCCCTAGCACCCCCCCTGCAGGCCCTGGGACCCCCCTCCATGTCCCCCAAACACCCCCATCACCCCTCCCTACGTCCCCCCCATGTCCCATAAACCCCCCATCCCCCTCTCCACCCCCCCCCATGTCCCCCAAACCCCCCATCCCCCCTCCCCACACCCCCCCATGTCCCCCAACCCCCATCCCCCTCCCCACCCCCTCCATGTCCCCAAACCCCCCATCCCCGTACACCCCCCACGTCCCCCAAACCTCCCCATCCCCCCTCCCTACCCCCCATGTCCCCCAAACCCCCCTATATCCCCTCCCACGCCCCCCACATCCCCCAACCTCCCCATCCCCTCTCCCCGTACCCCCCCCATGTCCCCCAACTCCCCCCATCCCCCCTCCCCATACCCCCCCACGTCCCCCAAACCCCCCCATACCCCCTCCCCACACCCCCCCATGTTCCCCAAACCCCCCCATGTCCCCCAAACCCCCCCATCCCCTCTCCCCGTACCCCCCCACGTCCCCCAAACCCCCCCATACCCCCTCCCCACACCCACCCATGTCCCCTCCCCACACCCCCCCATGTCCCCCAAACCCCCCCATATCCCTCTCCCCACACCCCCCCACGTCCCCCAAACCCCCCTATACCCCTCTCCCCGTACCCCCCCCATGTCCCCCAAACCCCCCTATACCCCTGCCATCCCCACGCCCCCCCACCTCCCCCAAACCCCCCATCCCACCATCCCCAAACCCTTCCTTGACCCCCCAGACCCCCTTGTACCCCCCCCCCCCAGGAACAAGGAGTGCCCCACGTGCCGGAAGAAGCTGGTGTCCAAGCGGTCCCTGCGCCCCGACCCCAATTTCGACGCCCTCATCTCCAAGATCTACCCCAGCCGGGACGAGTACGAGGCCCACCAGGACAGGGTGCTGGCCAAGCTCAGCAGGCTCCACAACCAGCAGGCCCTGAGCAGCAGCATCGAGGAGGGGCTCAAGATGCAGGCCATGCACAGGCAAGACCCCCCCCAACTTTGTGTGGGCCCCCCAAGTCTCCTCACAACCCCTCTTGGGGCTCCCTGGAAAAACCCTGAGCTCCAAGCTCTCAGCCTGGAGCTTCAACAGCCAAACACTCCACCCCAAATTCCTTCCCACCTCCCCAAAAACACACTCTGAATAAATCCCACCCCCCCCCAAACCACCCCCCAAAACTCCTTCCCCCAGAGCAAGAAGACCCCCCCAAAAAATACCCCCCAAAACACCACTCCCTGAATAACCACATTATAAATCTACTTCCCCAAACCCCAAGCTCCTTCCCCCCCAAGTAAAACCTCCCCCTAAAAGACCCCCCCAAAAAACACTTCATGAATTTACTCCCCCAAACCCCAAGCTCCTTCCCCCCCAGGTAAAATCTCCCCTTAAAAGACCCCCCCAAATAACACCCCCGAAACCCCTCAAATATTTAACCCCCCAAACCCCAAGCTCCTTCCCCCAGAGTCAAAAGACCCCCCCAAAACCCACCCCCCAAATAACCACCTCATAAATTTACCCCCCAAACCCCAAGCTCCTTCCCCCCCAGGTAAAACCTCCCCCTAAAAGACCCCCCCAAAAAACACCCCCCCCCCCTAAAAACTTCATGAATTTACCCCCCAAACCCCAAGCTCCTTCCCCCCCCCAGGTAAAAGCTCCCCCTAAAAGACCCCCCCAAAACCCACCCTCCAAATAACCACCTAATAAATTTACCCCCCCAAACCCCAAGCTCCTTCCCCCCCCAGGTAAAACCTCCCCCTAAAAGACCCCCCAAAAAAAACAGCCCCAAAATTTGCCCCCCCCAACCCCCAAACTCCTTCCCAGCTCAGCCCCACCCCCTTAGGCCCCCCATTCCTCCCCCATTCACCCCCAGCCACCCCCAGCCCCCCATTGACCCCCCCCAGGCCCCCCTTCCCCCCCTTGCCCCCCCAGGGCGCAGCGGGTGCGCCGGCTGCCCCCGGACAGCGAGCAGGCTGCGTTCAGCAGGGGGGCACAGGGAGAGCACTGCCAGACCCCCCCAGACCCCCCCATTCCCCCCCCAGACCCCACATTCCCCTTCTATTCCCCCCCAGACCCCCCATTGACCCCCCCATTCCCCCCCATTGACCCCCATTCCCCCCCCAGGGCGCAGCAGGTGCGCCGGCTGCCCCCGGACAGCGAGCAGGCCAGGGGCTGGGGGGGCACAGGGGGAGCACTGCCAGACCCCCCAGCCACCCCATCCCCCCCATTCGCCCCCATTGACCCCCCCAGCCCCCCACTGACCCCCCCCAGCCCCCCATTCCCCCCCACTGACCCCCCCATTGCCCCCCCAGGGCGCAGCGGGTGCGCCGGCTGCCCCCGGACAGCGAGCAGGCCGCGTTCAGCAGGGGGGGGCACAGGGAGCACTGCCAGACCCCCCAGCACCCCCGTTCCGCCCCCTATTCCCCCACTTTTCCCCCCCATTCCCCCACTTTTCCCCCCCATTCCCCCCCCATTCCCCCCGTTGACCCCCACTGACCTCCATTGACCCCCCCATCCCCCCACTGACCCCCCCTTCCCCTCCCCCAGGGCGCAGCGGGTGCCCCGGCTGTCCCCGGACAGCGAGCAGGCCGCGTTCAGCGGGGAGCACAGGGGGAGCACTGCCAGACCCCCCATTCCCCCCAGCCCCCTATCTCCCCCCATTGACCCCCCCAGCCCCCATTCCCCCTTTTCCCCCCACCCACCCCCCAGCCCCCCCCTCCCCCCAGCCCCCCACCGACCCCCATTCCCCCCCCCCCCAGGGCGCAGCGGGTGCGCCGGCTGCCCCCGGACAGCGAGCAGGCCGCGTTCAGCGGGGGGGCACAGGGGGAGCACTGCCAGACCCCCCAGCCCCCCATTCACCCCCATTCCCTTTCATTCCCCCCATTGACCCCCCCAGCCCCCCTCTGACCCCCATTCCCCCCCCATCCCCCCCCCAGGGTGCACCCCATCCCCCCCATTCACCCCCATTGACCCCCTCGGCCTCCCCAGCCCCCCACTGACCCCCCAGCCCCCCATTCCCCCCCACTGACCCCCCATTCCCCCCAGGGCGCAGCGGGTGCGCCGGCTGCCCCCGGACAGCGAGCAGGCCGCGTTCAGCAGGGGGGGGCACAGGGGGAGCACTGCCAGACCCCCCAGCACCCCCATTCCCCCTTTTTCCCCCCATTCCCCCTTTTCCCCCCATTCCCCCTTTATTCCCCCCATTCCCCCCCATCCCCCACTGACCCCCATTCCCCCCCAGGGTGCAGCGGGTGCGCCGGCTGCCCCCGGACAGCGAGCAGGCCGCGTTCAGCGGGGGGGGCACAGGGGAGCCCCCCCATTCCCCCCAGCCCCTCTATTCCCCCCCCCATTGACCCCCCCTTGCCCCCCCAGGGCGCAGCGGGTGCGCCGGCTGCCCCCGGACAGCGAGCAGGCCGCGTTCAGCGGGGGGGCACAGGGGGAGCACTGCCAGACCCCCCAGCCCCCATTCCCCCCCATTCACCCCTCAGACCCCCCATTCCCCTTCCATTCCCCCCCATTGACTCCCCAGCCCCCCCCATCCCCCCACTGACCCCCCTTCCCCCCCAGGGCGCAGCGGGTGCGCCGGCTGCCCCCGGACAGCGAGCAGGCCGCGTTCAGCGGGGGGGGCACAGGGGGAGCACTGCCAGACCCCCTAGCCCCCCATTCCCCCCCATTCCCTTTCATTCCCCCCCATTGACCCCCCCAGCCCCCCCAGCCCCCCATCCCCCCACTGACCCCCTCTTCCCCCCCCCAGGGCGCAGCGGGTGCGCCGGCTGCCCCCGGACAGCGAGCAGGCCGCGTTCAGCGGGGGGGGGCACAGGGGGAGCACTGCCAGACCCCCCAGCCCCCCATTCCCCCCTCATTGACCCCCCAGCCCCCCCAGCCCCCCACTGACCCCCCTTCCCCCCTTTTCCCCCCCCAGGGCGCAGCGGGTGCGCCGGCTGCCCCCGGACAGCGAGCAGGCCGCGTTCAGCGGGGGGGGCACAGGGGGAGCCCCCCCATCTCCCCCCCAGCCCCCCTATTCCCCCCCACTGACCCCCCTTGCCCCCCAGGGCGCAGCGGGTGCGCCGGCTGCCCCCGGACAGCGAGCAGGCCGCGTTCAGCGGGGGGAGGACAACTGCGACAGCCGGTCTCAGCTCAGCGCCGCCTCGGGCCCTCCCCCCGAGGCCGGGCCCAGCCGTAAGCGATCCCGAGGCTCCGACGAGTCCGGGCCCGACCCCGACCCCGACACCGGCCCCGAGCCCGGCGGCCCCGCCACCCCCGAGCCGGGCAGCGACCCCGGCAACAGCGAGATCGAGCTGGTGTTCAGAGCCCACCCGCTGCTGGTGGACAAGGGGGGGTACTGCCAGACCCGGTATGGGGGGGCTGGGGGGTACTGGGGGTACTGGGGGGGGCTCTGGGGGGCTGGGAGGGGGCTGGGGGACAAGGGGGGGCTGGGGGGCACTGGGTGGCTGGGGGACAAGGGGGGTACTGCCAGACTCGGTATGAGGGGGCTGGGGGGTACGGGGGGCATTGGGGGGCTGGGGGGGCATTGGGGGGCTGGGAGGGGGCTGGGGGACAAGGGGGGGCTTGGGGGGCTGGGGGACAAGGGGGGTACTGCCAGACTCGGTATGGGGGGAACTGGGGGGGCTGGGGGACAAGGGGGGGCTGGGGGAGGCACTGGGGGGCTGGGGGACAGGGGGGGTACTGCCAGACTCGGTATGGGGGGAACTGGGGGGACTGGGGGGACTGGGGAGGTACTGGGGGGCTGGTGGACAAGGGGGGTACTGCCAGACCCGGTATGGGGGGGCTGGGGGGTACTGGGGGCCCTGGGGTGCTGGGGGACAAGGGGGGTACTGCCAGACTCGGTATGGGGGGGCTGGGGGGTACTGGGGGGGCTGGGGGGGGCTGGGGGACAAGGGGGGTACTGCCAGACTCGGTATGGGGGGGCTGGGGGGGCTGGGGGACAAGGGGGGTACTGCCAGACTCGGTATGGGGGGGCTGGGGGGTACTGGGGGGCTGGGGGGCGCTGGGGGCTGGGGGACAAGGGGGGTACTGCCAGACTCGGTGAGGAGGGGCTGGGGGGTACTGGGGGGCTGGGGGGGGCTGGGGGACAAGGGGGGTACTGCCAGACTCGGTATGGGGGGGCTGGGGGGGGACTGGGGGGCTGGGGGACAAGGGGGGTACTGCCAGACCCGGTATGGGGGGGCTGGGGGGAACTGGGGGTACTGGGGGCTGGGGGGGGCTGGGGGACAAGGGGGGTACTGGCAGACCCGGTATGGGGGGGCTGGGGGGGAACTGGGGGACAAGGGGGGTACTGCCAGACCCGGTATGGGGGGGCTGGGGGGAACTGGGGGGACTGGGGGGACTGGGGGGACTGGGGGGGGCTGGGGGACAAGGGGGGGTACTGCCAGACCCGGTATGGGGGGGCTGGGGGGTACTGGGGGTACTGGGGGGGACTGGGGGGCTGGGGGGGGCTGCGGGACAAGGGGGGTACTGCCAGACCCGGTATGGGGGGGCTGGGGGGAACTGGGGGTACTGGGGGGGACTGGGGGCTGGGGGGGGGCTGCGGGACAAGGGGGGGTACTGCCAGACCCGGTATGGGGGGGCTGGGGGGAAACTGGGGGTACTGGGGGGGCTGGGGGGGGGGCTGCGGGACAAGGGGGGGTACTGCCAGACCCGGTATGGGGGGGCTGGGGGGAACTGGGGGTACTGGGGGGGGGCTTTGGGGGGCTGGGAGGGGGCTGGGGGACAAGGGGGGGGGCTGGGGGGGCACTGGGTGGCTGGGGGACAAGGGGGGTACTGCCAGACTCGGTATGGGGGGGCTGGGGGGGTACGGGGGGCATTGGGGGGCTGGGGGGGGGGCATTGGGGGGCTGGGAGGGGGCTGGGGGACAAGGGGGGGCTTGGGGGGCTGGGGGACAAGGGGGGTACTGCCAGACTCGGTATGGGGGGAACTGGGGGGGCTGGGGGACAAGGGGGGGGCTGGGGGAGGCACTGGGGGGCTGGGGGACAAGGGGGGGTACTGCCAGACTCGGTATGGGGGGAACTGGGGGGACTGGGGGAATGGGGAGGTACTGGGGGGCTGGTGGACAAGGGGGGTACTGCCAGACCCGGTATGGGGGGCTGGGGGGTGCTGGGGGACAAGGGGGGGTACTGCCAGACCCGGTATGGGGGGGCTGGGGGGTACTGGGGGGCCCTGGGGGGCTGGGGGACAAGGGGGGTACTGCCAGACTCGGTATGGGGGGGCTGGGGGGGTACGGGGGGCCCTGGGGGGCTGGGGGACAAGGGGGGTACTGCCAGACCCAGTATGGGGGGGCTGGGGGGGTACGGGGGGCCCTGGGGGGCTGGGGGACAAGGGGGGGTACTGCCAGACCCGGTATAGGGGGCTGGGGGGGCTGGGGGCTGGTGGGGGACTGGGGGACAAAGGGGGGTACTGCCAGACTCGGTATGGGGGGCTGGGGGGGCACTGGGGGGCTGGGGGACAAGGGGGGGTACTGCCAGACCCGGTGGGGGGGGGCTGGGGGTGCCCAGGGAGCCTTCAACTGGCACTGGCAGCCTCCTCCTCACTCTGCCTGCTCCCCTCCCCACTGCCCCCTCCCCTCTTCCCCTCCCTCCCCTCTCTCTCCCGTTCTCCCCTCCCTCCCCATCCCCTCCCCTCCCCCTCCCCTCCCTCTCTCTCCACCCCATTCCCCTCCCCTCCCTCTCCCTCCCTCCTTCCCCTCCCCTCCTCCTCCCCCCTCCCTCCCTCCCTCTCCTCCCTCCTCCTCTTCCCCTTTTCCTGCTTCCCCCCTCCCTCTCCCCCTCCCTCCTTTCCTCTCCTCCCTATTCCCCGCTCCTTCCTCCCCTCCCTCTCCCTCCCTCCCCTCTCCCTCCCCTCCCTCTCTCTCTCCACCCCATTCTCCTCCCCTCCCTCCCTCTCCTCCCTCCTCCTCTTCCCCTTTTCCTGCTTCCCCCTCCCCTCCCTCTCCCCCCTCCTTTCCTCTCCTCCCTCCCCCTTCCCTCCCCCTTCCCTCCTCCTCCCCTCCCATTCCCCCCTCCCTCTCCCTCCCTCCCCCTCTCCTCCCTCCTCCCTGCTCCTCCCTCTCCTCCCTCTCCCTCCCTCCTTCCCCTCTCCCTCCCTCCCCCTCCTCCCTCCCTGCTCCTCCCTCTCCCTCCCCTCCCTCTCTTTCTCCACCCCATTCTCCCCCTCCCTGCTCCTCCCTCTCCCTACCTTCCCTCCCCCCCTCTCCCTCCCTCCCCCTCCCTCCCTCCCTGCTCCCTCCCTTCCCCTCCCTCTCCCTCTCCTCCCTCTCCCTCTCCCTCCCTCCCCCTCTCCTCCCTCTCCCTCCCTCCCTCCCCCTCCCTCCCTCCCTGCTCCTCCCTCTCCCTCCCCTCCCTCTCTTTCTCCACCCCATTCTCCCTCTCCCTGCTCCTCCCTCTCCCTGCTTCTCCCCCTCCCTCCCCCTGCTCCTCCCCCTCCCTCCCCCTCCCTCTCCCTCCCTCTCCCTCCCTCCCCTCCCCTCCCTCCCCCTCCCCTCCCTCCCCCTCCCCCTCCCCTCCCTCCCCTCCCCTCTCCCTCCCTCCCCCTCCCTCCCCTCTCCCTCCCTTCCCTCCCCCTCCCCTCCCCCTCCCTCCCCTCTCCTCTCCCCTCTCCTCTCCTCTCCTCTCCTCTCCTCTCCCTCCCCTCCCCTCTCCCTCCCTTCCCTCCCCTCCCCTCCCCTCCCCTCTCCTCTCCTCTCCTCTCCTCTCCCCTCCCCTCCCCTCCCCTCCCTCCCCTCCCTTCCCTCCCCTCCCCTCCCCTCCCCTCCCCTCCCTCTCCCTCTCCCTCTCCCTCTCCCTCCCTCTCCCTCTCCCTCCCTCTCCCTCTCCCTCCCCTCCCTCTCCCTCCCCTCCCTCTCTCCCTCTCCCTCTCCCTCTCCTCTCCCTCTCCCTCTCCCTCTCCCTCCCCTCCCTCTCTCCCTCTCCTCTCCCTCTCCCTCCCTCCCCTCCCTCTCTCCCTCTCCCTCTCCCTCTCCCTCTCCCTCCCCTCCCTCTCCCTGCTCCTCCCTCTCCCTCCCTCTCCCTCCCTCTCCCTCCCTCTCCCTCCCTTCCCTCCCCTCCCCTCCCCTCCCCTCCCTCTCCCTCTCCTCTCCCCTCTCCTCTCCTCTCCTCTCCTCTCCTCTCCCTCTCCCTCTCCCTCTCCCTCCCCTCCCCTCCCCTCCCTCCCCTCTCCTCTCCCCTCTCCTCTCCTCTCCTCTCCTCTCCTCTCCCTCCCTCCCTCCCCTCCCTTCCCTCCCCCTCCCCTCCCTCTCCCTCCCCTCCCTCTCCCTCTCCCTCTCCCTCTCCCTCCCTCTCCCTCTCCCTCCCTCTCCCTCTCCCTCCCCTCCCTCTCCCTCCCCTCCCTCTCTCCCTCTCCCTCTCCCTCTCCTCTCCCTCTCCCTCTCCCTCTCCCTCCCCTCCCTCTCTCCCTCTCCTCTCCCTCTCCCTCCCTCCCCTCCCTCTCTCCCTCTCCCTCTCCCTCTCCCTCTCCCTCCCCCTCCCTCTCCCTGCTCCCTCCCTCTCCCTCCCTCTCCCTCCCTCTCCCTCCCTCTCCCTCCCTCTCCCTCCCTCTCCCTCCCTCTCCCTCTCCCTCTCCCTCTCCCTCTCCCTCTCCCTCTCCCTCCCCTCCCTCTCCCTCTCCCTCCCCTCCCTCTCTCCCTCTCCTCTCCCTCTCCCTCCCTCCCCTCCCTCTCCCCTCTCCCCCCCCAGCTATGTGAAGACCACCTCCAACGCCACGGTGGATCACCTCTCCAAGTACCTGGCGCTGCGCATCGCGCTGGAGGAGGCGCCGGGGCCGGCGGAGGCGCCGGGGCTGGAGGAGGTGAGCGAGAAGCAGTACACCATCTACATCACCACGGCCGCGGGGGCCTTCACGGTACGGGGGGGCCGGGGGGGGCCTGGGGGGCAGGGAAGGGGGTTTGGGGGGCTTGGGGTACTGGGAGAGGGGATCGGGTGGGGATTAAGGGGGCCTGGGGTACCGGGAGGGGGGTCCGGGGAGGGCCTGGGGTACCAGGAGAGGGGATTGGGAAGGGGCTTGGGGGTTCTAGGGGGCAGGGAGAGGGGGTTTGGGGGGCTTGGGGTACTGGGAGAGGGGATTGGGTGGGGATTAAGGGGGCCTGGGGTACCGGGAGGGGGGTCCGGGAGGGCCTGGGGTACCAGGAGAGGGGATTGGGAGGGGCTTGGGGGTTCTAGGGGGCCTAGGATACCAGCAAGGGGCAGGGAAGGGGGTTTGGGGGGGCCTGGGGTACCGGGAGAGGGGTTTGGGAGGGGGCTGGGGGGCAGGGAGAGGGGATTTGGGGGGGCCTGGGGGGCAGGGAGGGGGGTTTGGGGGGCTCTAGGGGGGCCTGGGGTACCAGGAGGGGGCAGGGAGGGGGGTTTGGGGGGAGCCTGAGGGGGCCTGGGGTACCAGGAGAGGGGTTTGGGGGGGGGGCTGGGGGGGCTGGGGGGCTAGGGAGAGGGGATTGGGAGGGGCTTGGGCAGGCCTGGGGTACCAGCAGGGGGTAGGGAGGGGGGTTTGGGGGGGTCCTGGGGGGCCTAGGGTACCGGGAGAGGGGATTGGGAGGGGCCTGGGGGGTCCTGGGGGGGCCTGGGGTACCGGGAGGGGGCGGGGGGATGGTTTGGGGGGACTTGGAGTACCGTGAGGGGGCAGGGAGGGGGTTTGGGGGGGCCTGGGGGGGCCTGGGGTACCGGGAGAGGGGATTGGGAGGGGCCTGGGGGTAGGGAGGGGGGTAGGGAGGGGTGTTTGGGGGGCTCTAGGGGGGCCTGGGGGGCAGGGAGAGGGGATTGGGGGGGGCCTGGGGTACTGGGAGAGGGGATTGGGAGGGGCCTGGGGGGCCTGGGGTACCGGGAGGGGGGTCCGGGAGGGCCTGGGGTACCAGGAGAGGGGATTGGGAGGGGCTTGGGGGGGCCTGGGGGGCAGGGAGGGGGGTTTGGGGGGTTCTAGGGGGCCTGGGATACCAGCAAGGGGCAGGGAAGGGGGTTTGGGGGGGCCTGGGGTGGCCTGGGGTACCGGGAGAGGGGATTGGGGGGGCCTGGGGGGTAGGGAGGGGGTAGGGAGGGGTGTTTGGGGGGCTCTAGGGGGGCCTGGGGGGCAGGGAGAGGGGATTGGGGAGGGCCTGGGGTACTGGGAGAGGGGATTGGGAGGGGCTTGGGGGGCCTGGGGGGCAGGGAGGGGGTTTGGGGGGGTCCTAGGGGGGCGGGGGCAGGGGTCTTGCGGGGGGGGCAGGGGGGGCCCGTGGTATCAAGGGGGGCAGAGTGGGGGGTTTGAGGGGGTCCTGGGGGGGTCCTGGGGTACCGGGGGGGCAGGGAGCGGGGTTTGGGGGAGCCCTGGGGTACTGGGGGAGGGGGGGGGGCTTGAGGGGGTCCGGGGGGACTTGGGGACATTCTGGGGGGGTCTGGTGTCGCTTTTGGGGGTCTGGGGTCACTCTGGGGGGTCTGGGGTCACTCTGGGGGGCTTAGGGTCACTTTAGGGGGCTCTGGGGTCGCTTTTGGGGGGCCGGGGGGCACTCTGGGAGGGGTCTGGGGGCTCTTGGAGTTCTGGGGGGTCTTGGGGGGGGCGGGTCTGGCTTCATTTTTGGGTGGCCTGGGGTCACTCTGGGGGGGTCTGAGGTCACTCTGGGGGGGTCTGGGGTTACTCTGGGGGGTCTGGGGTGTCCCTGGAGGGGGTCTGGAGGGTCTGGGGTCACTCTGGGGGGTCTGGGGTGTCCCTGGGGGGGTCTGGTGAGTTTTTGGGGTGACTCTTATGTTGCCCCCCCCCCAGACCCTGAACGGTTCCCTCACCCTGGAGCTGGTCAATGAGAAGTACTGGAAGGTCAGCAAACCCCTGGAGCTCTACTACGCCCCCACCAAGGAGCAGAAGTAGGGGGGAGGGGGTGGGGGACCCCCCCCCAAATCCTAAGACACCCCCCCCAATCCCAGGACACCCCCCAAATCCCAGGACACCCCCCTACTGGGAGTTTTTGGGGACACCCCCCCCCTCCTCAGCCGCCTCCTCCCAGGGTGACCCTGTGAGGTGGTTCCTCCTCTCTGAGTGATCATGGGGTGAGGGGGGGGCACAGGGCAGATTTTGGGGGGGGGGGGGGGTAATGGGTCCTTGGCACCTACTGGGGGGGTGAGGGGGGGCAGGGACACTCCCAGTGCCCCCCCACCCCCTCTTTCCCCCCTCCCCGAAGAGAGGGGATGAGCTACAGGGGAATAGGGAGGGGAGGGGAGATGGGGGCCCCCCCCCAAAATTTGGGGGGTGGGGGGGTTCTGACACCAAAAATCCACCTTGAGGGGGGGTCCTTCATGTCCAACCTGCCCCCCCACCCCCTTAAATCCCCCCCACCCCTTAAATCCCCCTCCCCACTTTTGGAGCAGCAATAAACCACCACGGGCCCCTCCTGCACCTTGGGTCCTTTATCAGTGTATGGGGGGGGGGAGCAAAATCACCCCTGGGGGGGCATCAGCAGCCTGACAGCCATTTTGGGGGGGGGGGCAGAAGACAGACAGACAGACAGACATCTCCCCCCCCCCAATTTAGAAGTTGGGCTTGTGCTTCTTGAGCTCCACCATGAGATGATGGATGTTGATGAGGTCGGCGCGGGCCGGGAGCGAGCGCAGGGGGGCTGAGCCAGCACCTTGTGAAACCGGTGGTAATACTGGATCAGCTGAGTCAGGGCACCCTGGGGAGAGGGGGGCAGTTAAAAAGGGGGAGACCCCCCCCAAAACATCCCTTTATTTTGGGGAGGGGGGTTTGGAACCCACCTGGATGATGCCGGTGCCGTTCTTGAAGTTGCTGAAGGAGCGCATCACGTCCTGGCTCAGCGACTCCACCGACGCCTTCCAGGTGCTGGAGAAACCTCTGGCCAGCTGGGTCACACGAGCTTTTTTTTGGGGGGGGGGACACACATAAAGAGGTGAAGACCCCCCCCCCCAAAATCTATGCCCCCCCCCATTCCTTTTTCTCCCTCCTCTTCCTCACCCTCCTCCCCGCGCAGCCGTTCCAGCTGCCCCTTCTCCAGCAGCGCCTCGGCTTCCTTCACAAAGGCAATCATCCCTCCAAAGGGGGGGACAGGATCTCCTCAATGAATTCCTAGGATAAAGACCCCCCCCTCAAGTAAGGGGACCCCAAAAATCCAGGGGGGTGTTAAATTGAGGGGGGGCCACAAGACTCACCTGGGTGCGTGCGGAGAGCAGCTGCTGGAAACCCTCCACCTCCTTGCTCTCCTCCACCGCCCGCTCCTGAGGGTCGGGGGGGACACAAACAGAGGGTGCTTTAAGCCCCTCCCCTCTTTAAATTTGGGGGGGTTATTTTTTGGGGGGCTGCTTGTTACCATGAGGACACCCAGCATCATGTCATAGTTGTTGATGAGGAAGATGAGCTGCTCCTTGCGGGAGGAGAACTCGGCCGCCACGCGCAGCACAAAGTTCTCCACTTCCACCTGGAAAAGAGAGGGGGGATGTGAGGTAAAAACACCCCCAAAATGAAGGCTGGGGTACCCTTTGCACCCTTAAAAGTATTGGGGTACACCTCCACCCCCCCAAAATACCTGGAGCTGCCCCAGCAGCGCGTTGGTCTTCTCGTTGGGGAAGGTCTGGTTGATGCTGACGATGGCGGAGGAGAACTCAGCGTAGCGCCGGGTGATCTAAGGGGGGGGCAAATAAAAGGAGAGGGGGGAGCACACCCCAAAACCCCCCTCAACCCTAAAACTCCCCCTTACATAGTGTGGGCGTGTGTCGAGGAACCCCAGTTTCTGGGGGTCGGTGCTCTGGATGCTCTGGATGTTGAGCTCCAGGATGTACTCGAAGCGGGGCCACAGCAGCTCCAGCAGCGTGTCCCAGTACCTGGGGGGGGGCAAATCATAGGCTCACAGAGCTGGAAGGGGGTGGGAAGGGCCCCCCAGAGCCCCCCAGAGGGGTCCAACCCCCTGCCAGAGGAGGGTCCCCAGGACAGGGCAAACAGGGAGACATCCAGATGAGGCTGGGATCTCTCCAGAGAAGGAGACTCCACACCCCCTGGGCAGCCTGGCCCAGGGCTCCCTCACCCTCACTGGGAAGAAGTTCTTCCCCAGACTGGGGGGAACTCCCTGTGCTCCAACTTGAGCCCATGGCCCCTTGTCCTGTCCCCACAGACACTGAGCAGAGGCTGCCCATGGCCCCCTGTGTCCCACCCTTCAGCTATTGATCCCCAGGGATCAGATCCCCTCTCAGTCTCTTCTCCCCAGGCTGAACAGCCCCAGCTCCCTCAGCCTTTCCTCACAGGGGAGATGCTCCAGGCCCTTCAGCATCTCCCTGTCCCTCCTCTGGACTCTCTCCAGGAGATCCCTGGCTGGTTGATCCCAGGGAGCCCAGCACTGACACAACACTCCAGGTGGGGCCTGAGCAGGGCAGAGCAGAGGGGGAGGATCCTCTCCCTTGCCCTGCTGCCCACACTCCTGCTGCCCCCCAGGATCCCATTGGCCTTCTTGGCCACACTGCTGGCTCTTGGCCACCCTGTCACCCACCAGCTCCTTCTCCTCAAAGCTCCTTCTCCAGCAGGTCACCCCCTGATCCATGGGGTTATTCCTTCCCAGGGGCAAGATTCTCCACTTGCTTTGGTTGAACCTCACCTGGTTCCTCCCTGCCCAGCTCTCCAGCCTGGCCAGGTCCCCCCCACGCACACAGTGTCCCTGTGTGTCACCCACTCCTCCCAGCTCTGGATCATTGGGTACTGGCCTCCCTCATCATGGAATCCCAGCCTGGGCTGGGCTGGGAGGGACCCCAGGGGTCCCAGAGCTCCAACCCCTGCCACAGGCAGGGACACCAACCTCCAGGCCTGGAGCTACACAAGGTTGTCCACAGCCCCATCCAACAGCCCCACATCTCCCTTGTCCTGGGACCCCAGCTCTGGACACAGGACTCCAGCTGGGGCAGAGCAGAGAGGGACAATCCCCTCCCTGTCCCTGCTGCCCCCCCCTCTGCTGATGGAGCCCAGGATCCCATCGCCCTTCCCAGCTGTGGGAACACACTGCTGGCTCCTGGGGAAGCTTCTCATCCCCCATGACCCCCAGGCCCTTCTCCTCAGGGCTGCTCTCCAGCAGCTCTTCTCCCAGCCTGTATCTAGGTCTGGGATTCCTCCAGCCCAAAGGTTCTTCAGGTACTTGCTCAGGGTGGACACCGTTCCCCCACCAAGTTCATCAATGAAGACATTCAACAGGACAAGACCCAACATTATGGGGGTCCCTCTAAGCTTTTTTTTTTTGGGGTGGGGGGTCTCCCCAGGGTTTTTAACCCCCTCCCCACTCACTTGTTGACAGCAGGGATGTTCCTCTTGGCCATGATGGCTTTGAAGCGCAGCACGATGTGGATGCAGAGGAAGACGGCGATGCCGTCGTAGCAGTCGTAGACGTAGGCGTCCATGTGCTTCTGTGACACACCCAGGGGGAGGAAGGGGGTTAAAAACCATGAGGGGGAACCCTAAAATACCTCAAGGGGACCCCAAAAAACCTACCAGGAACATGGCCAAGGTCTTGCCCATGACGGCGTTGAAGAGATCCTGAGCGCTGGGTCCCGTCACCATGAAGAAGTCGCAGAGGAACAGGTACTCGCGGCAGCTGTTGTCCAGGAGGGCGTAGTGCTGGCTGCGGAACAGCGACTCGAAGGGGTACTGGGAGGGGACAGACAGACAGACAGAGCTCAGGGGAAACCCCCCTGTGCCTTTAACCCCCTCCCCCTGAAGCTCCTGGCTCACCCTGAGGTCGCTCTTCTGGGCGGCGTGAGGGACGATGATGGGTCCCTCCAGCTCGGCCGCCCCGATGACGCTGCCGCGGTTGCCCAGGGTGAAGACGGTGTTGCGGTTCTTCAAGGAGGGTTTGGAGAAGAAACGTGGTACCAAAGAGGGAAGGGAAGGGGGGGTCAAGGTGATAACAGAAAGGGGTCTTCAACCCCCTCCCCAAACCTCCCTGTCCCCCCTCCCACCCCATCACCCCAGGATATCCTTCTTGGCCGTGTCCTCCACTCCCATGAGATCGTCTTTCTCCGCCACCTCCTCGTACTGTGGGAGGGAATGAAGGAGAAAAGGGGGGTGTCAGCGCTTGTAGCACCCCCAAAACCCCCTCAAAACCACCCCCCCACACACACCTGGATCTTCATCAGGCGGCTGGTGTAGGATTTGAAGTAGGAGAGATAGATCTTGCTCATGGTGTCCACGTACTGTTCCCTCAGCTCCTGCGCCGCCGTCCGCTCGTTCCCCAGCAGGAACTGGTAGAAGAACCTAGAGGAGAGGGGTGAAAATTGGGGTACAACCCCCCACAAACAACCTCACACACCCCCCTAAAAGCCTCACCTGTATTTCAGCAGAGCATTCTGAGAGATCTGGTAGTTGGTCATGGGTTTGCGGAAGGAGTAGATCTTCTGGAGGACGAACTCACGGATCTTGGTGACAGCCTGGAGATTGGGGCGGGGGCGTTAAAAGGGGGACTCCTACCCTAAAAAAAATAGTGGGGGGCTCCTTGGAGATGCCCAGGGTGTCAGCACCTTGGTTTTGAGCTTCTCCAAGACGTGCTGGACGTCAGCACAAGCTACAGTCTCCCTGAAGGCTTGTTCCTTCACCGAGTTGATCTTCCCGTTGAGTTCCTGCAGCTGCTCCAGGAACTCCGGCTCCGTCACCGGCGCTTCCAGGATGGTGCTGGGAGCAGGATTGGGAAAAGGATGGGAAAAGGATGGGGAAAAAGGGGTGTTTCCCCCCTTTTCCCCCCTAGCTCACGTGATCATGGCAGCAGGAACCACCAGCTCATCCAGCAGCTGCCCCAGCTGCAGCCGCACGGCGCGGCGGTTCTTCAGCCGCAGGTTCATGGCCACCGACTGTTCCTGCAGCGTCCGGATCTCCGAGCTGATGCTGCTCAGGTCACACTGGAAAGCACCCAGCATCTGCTCCATGCGCTGGGGGAGGGGACAGAGGGGTCAAGGGGGGGACAGAGGGGTGACAGGAAGGTTTGGGGGTCCCGTCCCCCCACTTCTCCTTGGGTACCTCCAGGATGGCGTCGCAGGCGGTGATCTGGTTGTGGAGGGAGGCGATGTTCTCGCTCTCCTTGATGTCTGGGGGGTGGGGTAAGGGACATGGGGACACAGCAGGGACGTGGGGACACAGCAGGGACGTGGGGACACAGCAGGGACACATGGGGACCCCCCAGTAGGGGGATTGGGGGTTCCCCCCCCCCAAACTGGAAGGATACAGTCGCGGATGGAGGCGCGTTCCACCTCCTGCAGCTCCAGCTCCACCTGCTGCGAGTACTGGCGCAGGTCCACACCCTGGGGGGACACTCGTGTCACCAAGGGGGGGGACAGGGCACCTGGGTCACCAAGGGGCGGGGGGGACAGGGCACCTGGGTCACCAAGGGTGGGGGACAGGGCACCTGGGTCACCAAGGTGGGGGACAGGGCACCTGCATCACCCTGGGTGGGGGGACACAGGGCACCTGGGTCACCAAGGGGGGGACAGTGCACTTGGGTCACCAAGGGGGGGGACAGGGCACCTGGGTCACCAAGGGAGGGGGGGACAGGGCACCTGGGTCACCAAGGTGGGGGACAGGGCAACTGGGTCACCAAGGTGGGGGACAGGGCACCTGGGTCACCAAGGGGGGGACACAGGGCACCTGGGTCACCAAGGGGGGACAGTGCACTTGGGTCACCAAGGGGGGGACACAGGGCACCTGGGTCACCAAGGGGGGGACAAGACACCCATGTCACTCTGGGGGGGGACAGGTGACACCCATGTCACCCGGGGGGGACACAAGTGACACCCGTGTCACCCTGGGGGGGACAGGTGCCACCCATGTCACCCGGGGGGAGGCAGGACACCGGAGTCACCCTGGGGGGGCGACAGGTGACACCCGTGTCACCCTGGGGGGACATAGGACACCTGTGTCACCCTGGGGGGGACAGGTGACACCCATGTCACGCTGGGAGGGGACAGGTGACACCCATGTCACCAAGGGGGGGACAGGTGCCACCCGTGTCACGCTGGGGGGACAGATGACACCTGTGTCACCGTGGGGGGACAACAAGTGACACCCGTGTCACCCTGCGGGGGGGATGACACCCATGTCACCCGGGGGACACAAGTGTCACCCTGGGGGGGACACACAGGACACCCATGTCACCCTGGGTGGGGGGACAGGACACCAGAGTCACCCTGGGGGGGGCAGATGACACCCATGTCACCCTGGGGGAGGACAGGTGCCACCCGTGTCACCAAGGGGGGACCACACAGATGACACCCATGTCACCCTGGGTGGGGGGGGGACAGGGGACACCCATGTCACCAAGGGGGGATGACACCCGTGTCACCCTGGGGGGGACAGGACACCCATGTCACCCTGGGGGGGGCAGGTGCCACCCATGTCACCCTGGGGGGGGCAGGACACCCATGTCACCCTGGGGGGGGCAGGTGCCACCCACCGTCTTCAGCGCCTCCTGCACCAGCGCGTCCTCCAGGTTGGCCTGGATGTGAACTGGGGGGGCAGATTTTGGGGGGGGGGGGGGAAGGGGGGGCTGGATGTCACCACCGTCCCCTCCCCCAACCCCCGTGTCACTACCTGTCCCACCACCCCCCCAAACTGTCGTGTCCCCCCCAAAGCCTGTCACCCCCCAACACCCCATCACTGCCCCCCCCAAACTATCCCCTCCCCCTTCTCTGTGCCCCCCCGGCCCCCCAACTGTCCCCTCACTGGACCCCCCACCCCCTAAGCACCCTGACCCCCCCTCACCCCCCAAACCACCCCCTCCCTGGGCCCCCCCCACCCCCTCCTCCCAAACCACCCTGACCCGCCCCATCCCCTGCCAACCACCCTCTCCACCTTCCCAAACCATCCCCTGCCCCCTCCCCGTGCCCCCCCCACCCCCAAATCATCCCCTCCCCCTGCTCTTTGACCCCAACCACCCCCTCCATCTCCCCTGAGCCTTCATCCCCCCCAATTCCTGCCCCCTCACTCCCCCAACCATCCCCTCCCTGTGCCCCCCATCCCCCTAAACCACCCCTGACCACCCCTCCACCCCCAAACCATCCCCTCCCCCCTCCCCGTGCCCCCATCGCCCCCCAAACTACCCCCTCCCCCTCCCCTACTCCCCCAACCACCTCCTCCCCCCTCCCCTCCCCCCATCCCCCCCCAAACCACCCCCTCCTCCTTCCCCTGCCCCCATCCCCCCAAAACCACCTCTCCCCCTCCCCTACCCCCCCAAACCACCCCCTCCGCCCTCCCCTCCCCCCATCCCCCCCAAACGCCCCCCTCCCCCTCCTCTACCCCCCCCAAACCACCCCCTCCCCTAACGCCCCAAACCACCTCCTCCCCCCTCCCCTCCCCCCATCCCCCCCCAAACCACCCCCTCCCCCCTCCCCTCCCCCCATCCCCCCCCAAACCACCCCCTCCCCCCTCCCCTGCCCCCCTCCCCTCCCTCCCCCCCCTCCCCCCAACCACCCCCTCCCCCCTCCCCTCCCCCCCCAAACCACCCCCTCCCCCTCCCCCCCCCCCCCCCCCCCCGTCCACTCCATCCAGGGCCAGGTCCTCCCCCCCAGGTCCAGCTCGGGGTCGGGGGGTCGGGGGGTCCCAATTCCACCTCCGGCTCCAGCGGCAGCTCCGACACCCCCACCTGCGGCACCCGGGCGGCTCGGACCCCCGGGACCCCCCTCGGGACCCCCAGACCCCCCCCCCAAAACACCCCCAGACCCCCGGGATCCCCAGACCCCCGGGATCCCCCCGGGACCCCCAGATACCCCCCAAAACACCCCTAGACCCCCGAGATCCCCCCCCCCGGGACCCCCAGACCCCGGGACCCCCCCGGGACCCCCCCGGGACCCCCCCCAAAACACCCCCAGACCCCGGGATCCCCCCCGGGACCCCCAGATACCCCCAAAACACCCCTAGACCCCCGAGATCCCCCCCCCCCGGGACCCCCAGACCCCCGGGACCCCCCCCCCGGACCCCCAGACACCCCCCCAAAACACCCCCAGACTCCCGGGACCTCCCCCGGGACCCCCAGACCCCTCCCAAAACACCCCCAGACCCCCGAGATCCCCCCCGGGACCCCCAGACACCCCCAACCCCCCCAGACCCCTGGGACCCCCCCAAAACCCCCCCGGACCCCTAGGACCCACCCTCGGGACCCCCAGACACCCCCCAAAACACCCCCAGACCCCCAGGACCCCCAGACACCCCCCAAAACACCCCCAGACTCCCGGGACACCCCCCCGGGACCCCCAGACACCCCCAAAACACCTTCAGACCCCCGGAACCCCACCAGAGACCCACCCCCGGGACCCCCCAAAACACCCCCAGACACCCCCCAAAACACCCCCAGACCCCCGGGACCCCTAGACCCCCCCCAAACCCCCGGGACCCCCCCCCGGGACCCCCAGACACCCCCCAAAACACCCCCAGACCCCCGGGACCCCACCAGGGATCCCCTCCTGGGACCCCCCAAAACACCCCCAGACCCCCGGGACCCCCCCCCCGGGACCCCCAGACACCCCTTCCGGGACCCCCCCAGACCCTGGGACCCCCCTGGACCCTCCCCAAAACCCCTCCCGGACCTCCCGGCCCCCTCAGACCCCCCTCTGCCCCCCCCATTGACCCTGGGACCCCTGAGACCCTCCCCGGTGCCCCCCAGACCCCCCCAACCCCACCCCGGCCCCCCACAGCCCCTCCCAGACCCCCCTCCGGGATCCCCCCAGACCCTCCCCAAAACCCCTCCCGGCCCCCCACAGCCCCTCCCTCCAGGACCCCCACAGGCCCTGGGACCCCCACAGACCCTCCCAAAATCCCTCCCGGCCCCCCAGCCCCCCTCTGGAGCCCCCCCAGACCCTGGGACCCCTGAGATCCTCCCCAGTGCCCCCCAAACCCTCCCAACCCCACCCCGGCCCCCCACAGCCCCTCCCAGACCCCCCTCTGGGCCCCCCCCAGACCCTGGGCCCCCCCAGACCCTGGGACCCCCCGGACCCTCCCCAAAACCCCTCTAACCCCCGCCCAGCCCCTCCAGCCTCCCCTCTGGGACCCCCCCAGACCCTGGGACCCCTGAGACCCTCCCCGGTGCACCCCCAGGCCCCCCACAGCCCCTCCCAGGCCCCTCCCCCGCCCCCCTCCCCATCCTCCCCTCTCCTACCGCCGCCATCATTGTTGCCCGTGTCACATGACCGGCGCCACTTTCCCGCCCACCCCCTGCGCGCTGACGTCACTTCCGCCATCACCCTCCCCTTCCGGTTTCTCTGCGCAGCGCGGGGAGGAGACGCCGCCGCCGCCGCCATGGTGGGAACCCGGCGTTAATCCGCCGCCATCCGCGACCGGGCGGGGGGAACGGGGCGGCGGGGAAGGAGCGGCGGCGAGGGGAGGGTGCGGGGCAACGGGGGAGGCGGGGTGGGAGCGGCGGCGGGCAGCGATGGCGGCGGTACGGGGACGAAAACACACCCCCCCCCCCCCCAACATCCCCATGGCAACATGGCGGCCGGGCCTCCCCGTACCCCCAGGGCCTCCTCCTTCCCCCGGGCCTGCCCCATACCCCCGGGCCTCCCTCCTTCCCCCGCGGGCCTCCCCCTTCCCCCCGGGTCTCCCTCATCCCCCGGGTCTCCCTCCTTCCCCCGGGGCCTCCCTCCTTCCCCCCTGGCCTCCCCCTTCCCCCTGGCCTCCCTCTTCCCCCGGGTCTCCCTCATCCCCCGGGCCTCCCTCCTTCCCCCCGGGTCTCCCTCTTCCCCCTGGCCTCCCTCTTCCCCCGGGTCTCCCTCATCCCCTGGGCCTCCCTCCTTCCCCCGGGTCTCCCCCTTCCCCCCGGGGCTCCCTCATCCCTCGGGCCTCCCTCCTTCTCCCCGGGGCCTCCCCTTTCCCCGGGGCCCCCCATCCCCCGGTCTCCTCTTCCCCCGGGTCTCCCTCATCCCCCCGGGTCTCCCCCATCCCCCCGGGTCTCCCCCATCCCCCGGGTCTCCCTCATCCCCCCGGGTCTCCCTCATCCCCCGGGGCCTCCCCCTTCCCCCCGGGTCTCCCCCATCCCCCCGGGGTCTCCCTCTTCCCCCCGGGGTCTCCCCCTTCCCCCCGGGGCCTCCCTCCTTCCCCCGGGGCCTCCCTCCATCCCCCCGGGTCTCCCTCTTCCCCCCGGGTCTCCCTCTTTCCCCGGGGCCTCCCCCTTCCCCCGGGGCCTCCCCCTTCCCCCGGGGCCTCCCCCATCCCCCCGGAGCCTCCCCCATCCCCCCGGGCCTCCCCCATCCCCCCGGGGCTCCCTCCTTCCCCCGGGTCTCCCTCATCCCCCGGGGCCTCCCTCATCCCCCGGGGTCTCCCCCTTCCCCCCGGGGTCTCCCCCTTCCCCCCGGGGTCTCCCCCATCCCCCGGGGCCTCCCTCCTTCCCCCGGGACCTCCCTCCTTCCCCCCGGGCCTCCCCCTTCCCCCGGGTCTCCCTTCTCTGACACCCCCCACCCCTGACCGCTGCCCCCCCTCCCCCCTCCAGTCCCTCGTCATCCCCGAGAAGTTCCAGCACATTCTCCGTGTCCTCAACACCAACATCGACGGGCGGCGCAAGATCGCCTTCGCCATCACGGCCATCAAGGTGGGGGGAGGGGATATGGGGAGGAGAGGGGGGGAGGGGAAGGGGGTGTGACGGCACCGGTGACGTGCCCTCCCTCCCGTGACGTCACCCGCAGGGGGTCGGGCGGCGCTACGCTCACGTGGTGCTGCGCAAAGCGGACATCGACCTCACCAAGAGGGCGGGGGAGCTGACGGAGGATGAGGTGAGGAGGGGGGGGATCCAGGGGGTCTGGGGTCGCTTTTGGGGGGCTCGGGGACGCTCTGGGGACATTCTGAAGGGGTCTGGGGTCGCTCTGGGGGCGTTAGGGTCACTTTAGGGGGGTCTGGGGTAGCTCTGGGAGCATTAGGGTCACTTTAGGAGGGGTCTGGGGTCGCTCTGAGGGGTTCTGGGTTGGTTTAGTGGGGGCTGGGGATGCTCATGGGGGGGCCTGGGGTCGCTCTGGGGGCGTTAGGGTCACTTTAGGGGGGTCTGGGGTCACTCTGAGGGGTTCTGGGTTGGTTTAGGGGGGGCTGGGGATGCTCATGGGGGGGCCTGGGGTCGCTCTGGGGGCGTTAGGGTCACTTTAGGGGGGCTGGGATCACTCTGGGGGGTTAGGGTCGCTTTAGGGGGGTCTGGGGTCGCTCTGAGGGGTTCTGGTTTGGTTTAGGGGAGGCTGGGGATCGCTCATGGGGTTAGGGTCACTAGGGGGTCTGGCATTAATTTAGGGGGGTCTGGGGTCGCTCTGGGGGCTCTGGGGTCGCTTGGGGGGGGTCTGGGGTCGCTCTGGGGGGCTGGGAATACTGGGATCGCTTTAGGGGGCTCTGGGGTCGCTCTGGGGGGGCCTGGGTGGGACTGGGGTCGCTTTAGGGGGGTCTGGGGTCGCTTCTGGGGGCTCTAGTGGTCACTTTTAGGGGGGTCTGGTGTCACTCTGGGGGGGGGCACAGGAGGTGAGCTAGTATTTGGGGGGGGGGTCAGAGGTATTTTGGGGGTGGGTGCTCAGGGCTATTTGGGGGAGCGTCAGGCATATTTTGGGGGTGCACCTAGGGCTACTTTGGGGGGCTCAGGGCTATTTTGGGGGGTGTTCAGGGATATGTGGGGGCAGGGGTAATTTAGGGGTGTTCTTGAGGTTTCTTGGGGGCTCAGGGATATGTGGGGGTCAGGGCTATTTTAGGGGGTTCAAGGATATTTCGGGGGTTCAAGGGTGTTTGGGGGGTTCAAGGATATTGGGGGGTTCAAGGATATTGGGGGGTTCAAGGATATTTGAGGGGGCTCAAGGGCTGTTTGGGGGGGTTCAAGGGTGTTTGGGGGGGTTCAAGGGTGTTTGGGGGGGTTCAAGGGTATTTTGGGGGGTCAGGGCTATTTGGGGGGGTTCAAGGGTATTTGGGGGGGTCAAGGGTGTTTGGGGGGTTCAAGGCTATTTTGGGGGGGTTCAAGGCTATTTTGGGGGGGTCAAGGGTATTTGGGGGGTTCAAGGGTATTTGGGGGGTTGAGACCAGAGATCCTGAGGTTGAGCTTGGGGATATTTGGGGAAGGGGGTGCTCAGGGCTGTTTTGGGGGTGAACTTGGGGGATATTTGGGGAGGGGAGCTCAGGGCTGTTTTGGGGGTGGGCTTGAGGAATATTTGGGGGGTCCAGGGGTATTTTTGGGGGGGGTCTCACCCCTTTCCCCCCCCCAAGGTGGAGCGTGTCATCACCATCATGCAGAACCCCCGGCAGTACAAGATCCCTGACTGGTTCCTCAACAGGCAGAAGGACGTGAAGGATGGGAAGTACAGCCAGGTGAGGGGGGGCACACACGTAGAGACCCCCCTGAGCCCCCCAAAATGTCCCTGACCCCCTCCTTTTTTGGGGTGTCCCCTCAGGTGTTGGCCAACGGGCTGGACAACAAACTGCGGGAGGATCTGGAGAGGCTGAAGAAGATCCGGGCTCATCGGGGGCTCCGGCACTTCTGGGGGTGAGGGGGGTCTGGGGGGGGTCTTGGGGGGCTGGGGAGGGTCTTGGGGGGCTGGAGAGGGTCCTAGGGGGCTGAGGGGGGGTCCTGGGGGGCATAAAGAGGGGTGCTGGGGGACTTGAGGGGGGTTCTGAGGGGTTTTGGGGATGCTGCGGGGGGTGTGGGTGGGGACAGTGTGGGTGAGCCATGAGCAGGGGAGGGTTTAGGGGGTACTGGGGGGGTCTTGGGGGGGGCTGTGGATATGGGGGGTGGTCCATGGGGGTCTGGGGACATATTGGGGGGGTCTTAGGGGCTTTAGGGGGGCTCTGAGGGGTTTTGGGGACACTGGAGGGGGTGGGGAGCGTGTGGGTGAGCCTTCAGCATGGTGTGGGAGGGTTTAGGGGATACTGGGGGGTTGTTGGGGGAGTTGGGGGCTTGGGGGGGGGCTGTGGATATGGGGGGGCTGGTCCTGGGGGTCTGGGGACACATTGGGGGGGGTCTTAGGGGCTTTAGGGGGGCTGTGAGGGGGGTTTGGGGACACTGGGGTGGTGGGGAGAGTGTGGGTGAGCCTTGGACGGGGTATGGGAGGCTGTTCGGGGGTACTGGGGGAGCTATGGGGGAGTTGGGATCTTGGGGGGCTGTGGGAGATGGGTGGGCTAATCCTAGGGGGTCTGGGGGCACAGCTTGGGGGGGACTTTAGGGGGACTGTGAGGGGGTTTGGGGGCACTGGGGGATCTTGGGGACAGTGGGGGGGGGGGGTCTTGGGGATACTGATGGGAGGATTTGGAGGCCCCCAGGGTGGGTCTTGATGGGGATGGGGGGGTGTCTTGGGGACACAGGGTGGTGATGGGGATACTGGGGGGGGATGCTGGGGGAGCTGGCTGGGGATCCCGGGGGGTCTTGGGGACCCCCGGGGGGGTCTGTGAGGGGGTTGGGGGACAACTTGGGGGGGGGGGGTTTGGGGACACGGGGCTCTGAGGGCAGGGTGGGGACACTGGAGGGGGGAGATGGGGGTCCTAAGGTGGGGAGTATTGGGGGGTCTTGGGGGACATGGGGGCTGTGAGGGGGGTTGGGGGAGGGAACTTGGGGATACTGGGGGGCTCTGGGGCACCAGGGGGGGGGTTTTGGGGACCCCCTGGGGGGGGGGGGTTGGAGGGGGCTGGGGGGACTCCTTGAGAGGGGGGGCAGCCTTGGGACATGGGGGGAGTTGGGGACATGGGGACACTAGGGGTGGGCGATTTGGGGGATACTGGGGGGCTCTGGGCAGCTTGGGGGGGGGGGGCCTCTGGATACTGGGGGGATTTGGGAACCCGAGGTGGAGTCTGGGGGTTCCAGAGGGGGGTTTGGGGGGACACGACAGGGAGGTGACACCTCCTTCCCCCCCCCCAGGCTGCGCGTGCGGGGGCAGCACACGAAGACGACGGGGCGACGCGGGCGCACGGTGGGGGTGTCCAAAAAGAAGTGAGGGGGGGGGACCTGACCCCACCCCCCGGGGGGGGGTAATAAACCTGATCTACCCCCCTGGGGGGCAATAAACCTGATCTACCCCCCTGGGCAGCCTGTCTCTGTCTCTGTGCACGAGGGGCGGGGGGCTTGCACAAGGGGGGGGTGTCACACAAGGGGGGCATCACACTAGGATGTTGGGGGGGGGAGCTGGAGCTTGGGTGGGGGGGTTGTCACATGAGGGGGGGTCACACTAGGATGGGGGGTGGGAGAAGGAGTTTGGGGGGGGGGTTCTGCACAAGGCCAGAGCCTTGCACGAGGGTCTTGCACGAGGGGCCTGGGAGGTGTGGAGGGGGCCTTGCACGAGGAGGGGGCTGTAACACGAGGGGAAGGGGTGTCACACGAGGGGGGTCACACTAGAGATCGGGAGATGGGAGGAGGAGTTTGCGCGAGGCGAGGGGCTTGCACAAGACCAGAGTCTTGCACGAGGAGGGGGCCTCACACAAGGGTCTTGCACAAGGAGCCTTCATCATGTGAGGGCAGGGCCTTGCACAAGGGCCTTGCACGAGGATATGGGCTTGCACGTGGATGAGGCCTCACGTGAGGGTCTTGCACAAGGATGGGGCCTCATGTGAGGGTCTTGCACAAGGGTTTGCACAAGGAGGAGGCTTTGGTGGAAGTCTGGCATGAGAACAGGCTTGCACACAGGCCTTGCACAAGGATGGGGCCTTGCACGAGGATGTCCCACAAGGATGAGGCCTCACACAAGGACAGGGCCTTGCACGAGGAGGAGGAGGCCTTGCACAAGGGCCTCACACTAGGATGAGGTTTTGCACGAGGATCTTGCACAAGGATGGGACATTGCACAAGAGCCTCCCATGAGGATGCAGCCTTGCACAAGGGTGCCTCATACAGGGCCTTGCACGAGGACTTCACACAAGGATGGGGCTTTGCACAAGGACAGGGCCTCACATGAGGGTGGGGCTTTGCACGAGGGCTTTGCACAAGAACCTAACACAAGAACGAGGCTTTGCACAACAAGGCCTTGCACAAGGACCTTACACAATGGTGGGGGCTTGCACAAGGATGGGGCCTTGCACGAGGGCCTCATGAGGATGCAGCCTTGCACAAGGATGAGGCCTCGTGCAAGGGTCTTGCACAAGGGTGGGCCTTTGCACAGGGACTTCCCCAAGGATGAGGTTTTGCATGAGGACCTTACATGATGATGGGGGCGTGCACAAGGGCCTTGCACAAGGATGGGGCCTTGCACGAGGACCTCACACAAGGATGAGGCCTTGCACAAGGACCTTGTACAGGGATGAGGCCCTTGCACGAGGGCCTTACACGAGGATGGGGCCTTGCACGAGGGCCTTCGGGGACGGGGTGTGTGTGTTGGGGGCGGGAGGGAGCAGCAGCGTGCAAGCCCCGCCCCCGCCGTGCAAGCCCCACCCGTGCAAGCCCTCACCCTCTCCTATGGCCGCCCTCAACAAACATGGCGGCTCCCATAGCAGACATGCCCTTCCCCTCCGCCCTCACCCAACATGGCGCTGCCCTCACCCAACATGGCGCCGCCGCTTCGCCCAGCGTTACCTTCCCGTCACCATCATGGCGGCACCGCCTTCACCCTTCCGGCGCGCCGACGCTCTCTCATTGGCCACCTTGAGCCTCTCTCCGCATTCCCATTGGTCAGCGTGCCGGAAGGGGCGGGCTCTAATCACACGTGGCGGCGGATGGCGGCGGCGGAGGAGGCAGAGACGGGCCCTTCCCGGCCCGGTAACCGGCGGCCACAGGCCCGGCCGGGCCGCGCCACCCCCCAACATGGCGGGAAGCGGCGGGACGGCTCCAGCGTGTCCGGGGTAAGCCGGGAGGGCTTGGCGTGACGCCAAGGGGGGGGTCCCGGTACCGGTTAGGGGGTTCCCGGGGGTTCCCGGTGCCCCCCCCCCCCCCCGGTACCAGCCCGGTCTCTCCACAGAGGAAGGACCCGTTCCCCGGGCCCGCCCCGCTGCCCCGGCCCAGGGTGAAGCGGTTCCTCCGGGGGACGAAGGAGAAGGCGGTAAGCGGGGGGAAGGGGGAGGTTTGGGGGGGTGGGGTGGGGTTTGGGGGGGGTCCCGGTACCGGACACGGTGTGACCCCCCCCCCCGCCTCCCCCAGCCCCGAGCCAAAAGCCAGCGGCTCCGGTGGCAGCTGAAGCTGTGGGAGCAGCGGGAGGAAGCGGCGGCCGCTCGGGCGGCTCGTTCGGATCTGCTGCTGCCCGAGGAGCCGGGGTGAGACCCCCCCCAACGACCCCCCCCCGACCCCCCCAACCCCCTCCTGGGTCCCTCCCACCCCCCAAACCCCTCCTGGCCCCCCCAACCCCCCCCCAAACCCCTCCTGGGCCCCTCATTCCCCCCCAAACCCCTCCTGAGCCCCCAACCCCCTCCTGCCCCCCTCAACCCCTCCTGGACCCTCCAACCCCCCCCCCAAACCCCTCCTGGGCCCCCAAACTCCCCCCAAACCCCCTCCTGACCCCCCAACCCCCTCCTGGCCCCCCCAACCCCCCCCCAAACCCCTCCTGGCGCCCCCCAAACCCGTCCTGGCCCCCAAAACCCCCTCTAAGCCCCTCCTGGCCCCCCCAACTCCCTCCCAAACCCCTCCTTACCCTCCCAACCCCCTCCTGCCCCCCCTCAACCCCTCCTGGACCCTCCAACCCCCCCCCCCAAACCCCTTCTGGCCCCCCCAAACCCCTCCTGGGCTCCCAAACTCCCCCACAAACCCCTCCTGACCCTCCTAACCCCCTCCTGGGCCCTCCAACCCCCCCCAACCCCCTCCTGGGCCCCTCAACCCCCCACCAAACCCCTCCTGGCCCCCCAAACCCCCCCCCAAACCCCCTCCTGCCCCCCCCCAGGTTCCTGGAGGCCGATCCCGGGCAGGACCCCGGCACCATCACCCAGCAGGACATCGCCGAGGCCGTGGACATCGCCAGCGCCACCAAGGTGGGGGGTCAGGGGGGGCCAGGGAGGGGTCAGGGGGTGCCAGGGGAGACTGGGGGGGGGTCTCACCCCTCTTCCTCCCCCCCCTTGTAGCACTTTGAGCTGAGGCTGGAGCAGTTCGGGCCGTACAGGCTGGATTACAGCCGCAACGGGCGGTGAGTGGGGGTGTCACCCCCTTCCCCACCCCCCATGTCACCCTCCCCGGGTGTCACCCCACGTGTGGGTCACTCTGTGTGTCCCCCCCTTGTCCCCAGGCACCTGCTGCTGGGGGGCGCCGGGGGCACGTGGCTGCCCTGGACTGGCAGAGCAAGGGGCTGCTCTGCGAGATCAACGTCATGGAGAGCGTCACCGACGTGGCGTGAGTTGGGGGGGGACGGGGGGACGGGGACCCTGACACCCCCCCACTGCCACACACCCCCCTTGCCACCCCCCTGCACTCCCTGACACCCCCCTCTTAATACCCCCCTGTGCCAAACTCCCCTCACCACAACCCCTGTGTCATCCCCCCTTGCAACCCCTTCTTGTCCCCCCGACCCACCCGCAATCCCAAACCTGCCCCCCAGTCCCCCCAGACCCCCCCAATCCCAAACCTGTCCCCCCAGTCCATCCCAAACCTGTCCCTCCCAGTTCCCCCCAGTCCCCCCAGCCCCCCCAGTCCCCCTGTCCCCCCACCATCCCAAACCTGTCCCCCAGTTCCCCCCAGTCCCCCCAGCCCCTCCCAGTCCCCCCTGTCCCCCCACCATCCCAAACCTGTCCCCCAGTCCCCCCAGCCCCCCCAGCCCCTCCCAGTCCCCCCTGTCCCCCCACCATCCCAAACCTGTCCCCCAGTTCCCCCCAGTCCCCCAGCCCCCCTAGTCCCCCCGTCCCCCCACCATCCCAAACCTGTCCCCCAGTTACCCCCAGCCCCCCCAGAACCCCCCTGCCCCCCCCGACCCCCCCAGACCCCCCCAGTCCCCCTGCTCCCCTGTCCCCCCAGTACCCCCACTGTCCCAAACCTGCCCCCCAGTCCCCCATGACCCCCCCAGTCCCTCCAGTCCCCCGTCCCCCCTGACCCCCCATCCCCCGATCCCCCCATCCCCCCTGACCCCCCAGTCCCCCATGACCCCCCCAGTCCCCCTGCCCCCAGACCCCCCTACCCCCCTGACCCCGTCCCCCCAGTCCCCCCAGCCCCCATCCCCCCAGTCCCCCACCATCCCAGACCTGTCCCCCTGACCCCCCAGTTCCCCCTGCCCCCCAGTCCCCCCAGTCCCCCCTGACCCCCCCTGCCCCCCCTGCCCCCCAGCCCCCCTGACCCCCCCTGTCCCCCCCCCCAGGTGGCTGCACGCGGAGACGCTGCTGGCGGTGTCCCAGCGCCGCTGGCTCCACGTCTACGACAACCAGGGGCTGGAGCTGAACTGCCTGCGGGGCTTCCCGGGGGTGCTGCGCCTCCAGTTCCTGCCCTACCACTTCCTCCTGGCCGCCTCGGTGAGTGGGGGGACTGGGGACCCCCCTGGGCGAGGGGAACCCCCCTGGGCTGGGGTACCCCCTGACCTGGTCTTGATTTTGGGGTGGGGGTGACCCCAGATGGAGCGGGGAAGGTTCCTCCAGTAGCTGGATGTGTCAGTGGGGAATGCCAGGGTGTCCCCCTCAGTGTGGGGTGTCCCCCCAGGTGTGGGACCCCCCTGGGCGAGGGGAACCCCCCCTGGGGTACCCCCTGACCTGGCTCTGATTTTGGGGTGGGGGTGAACCCAGATGGAGCGGGGAGGGGGTTCCTGCAGTACACAGATGAGTCAGTGGGGAATGTGGGGACCCCTCCTCAGTGTGGGGACCCCCCAGGGTGTGGGAACCCCCCTGGGTGTGGGGAACCCCCCTGGGCTGGGGTACCCCCTGACCTGGTCTGATTTTGGGGTGGGGGTGTCCCCAGATGGAGCGGGGAGGGGTGTTCCTGCAGTACCCAGATGAGTCAGTGGGGAATGTGGGGACCCCCGCACCTAGGTGTGGGGACCCCCCCGGTGTGGGAACCCCCCGAGTGTGAGGAACCCCCCTGGGGTGGGGTCCCCCTGGCCTGGTCTGATTTTGGGGTGGGGGTGTCCCCAGATGGAGTGGGGAGGGGGTTCCTGCAGTACCTGGATGTGTCAGTGGGGAATGTGCGGATCCCCCCTCAGTGTGGGGTCCCCCCTGGGTGAGGGGAACCCCCCTGGGCTGGGGTCCCCCCCGGCCTGGCTTGATTTTGGGGTGGGGGTGTCCCCAGATGGAGTGGGGAGCGGGGGTTCCTGCAGTAGCTGGATGTGTCAGTGGGGAATGTGGGGACCCCCCTGGGTGAGGGGAACCCCCCTGGGCATGGGGTCCCCCCGGCCTGGTCTGATTTTGGGGTGGGGGTGAACCCAGATGGAGCGGAGGGGGGTTCCTGCAGTACACTGGACAAGTCGGTGGGGAATCAGTGGGTGATCCCCCTCAGTGTGGGGGTCCCCCCTGGGTGAGTGGAATCCCCCCTGGGGTGGGGTCCCCCCTGGCCTGGGGTCCCCTCCTGATTTTGGGGTGGGGGTGTCCCCAGATGGAGCAGGAGGGGTTCCTGCAGTACCTGGATGTGTTGATGGGGAACATGGGGTGTCCCCCTCAGTAGTGGGGTCCCCCTTGGGTGTGGGGAATCCCCCACTATTGTGGGGTCCCCCCTGGGCATGGGGTCCCCCCTCCTGGTCTGATTTTGGGGTGTCCCCAGACAGAGGGGGGATTCTGGACATGTAGGTGGGTATCAGGGGGTGTCCCCCTCAATGTGGGGTCCCCCTGGGATGTGGGGTCCCCCTGCTGTGGGGGTCCCCCGGGCATGGGGTCCCCTCTCCTGGTCTGATTTTGGGGTGTCCCCAGACAGAGGGGGGGTTCCTGCAGTACCTGGACAGGTCAGTGGGGATTAGTGGGTGTCCCCCTCAGTGTGGGGTCCCCCTGGGATGTGGGATCCCCCCTATTGTGGGGTCCCCCCTGGGCATGGGGTCCCCCTGCCTGGTCTGATTTTGGGGTGTCCCCAGACAGAGGGGGGGTTCCTGCAGTACCTGGACGTGTTGGTGGGGATCACGTGGGTGTCCCTCTCAGTGTGGGGTCTCCCCTGGGATGTGGGATCCCCCCTACTTGTGGGGTCCCACCCCGGGCATGGGGTCCCCTCTCCTGGTCTGATTTTGGGGTGTCCCCAGACAGAGGGGGGGTTCCTGCAGTACCTGGACGTGTCGGTGGGGATCACGTGGGTGTCCCCCTCAGTGTGGGGTCTCCCCTGGGTGTGGGGTCCCCTTGCTGCTGTGGGGTGTCCCCCCGGGCATGGGGTCCCCTCTCCTGGTCTGATTTTGGGGTGTCCCCAGACAGAGGGGGGTTCTGGACATGTAGGTGGGTATCAGGGGGTGTCCCCCTCAGTGTGGGGTCCCCCTGGGATGTGGGATCCCCCCTATTGTGGGGTCCCCCCTGGGCATGGGGTCCCCCCTCCTGGTCTGATTTTGGGGTGTCCCCAGACAGAGGGGGGGTTCCTGCAGTACCTGGACGTGTCGCTGGGCAGGCAGGTCGCCTCCATCGCCACCCGGGGCGGGCGCCTGGGCGTCATGGCGCAGAACCCGGCCAGCGCCGTCATCCACCTGGGGCACAGCAACGGTGAGGGGGGCTGGGGGCACCCCGGTCTGGGGGGCGGGGGTACCCCAACCTGGGGAGGGGGAAGGGGAAGGGATGGGGGGCACCCCCAATCTGGGGGTGGGGGGACTGGGGGGCACCCCAACCTGGGATGGGGGAAGGGGAATGGATGGGGGAACCCCAATCTGGGGGGATGGGGGGCACCCCAACCTGGGGGGCTGGAGGGGAGGGGATGGAGGGGACCCCCCAACCTGGGATGGGATGGGGGAACTGGGGGGCATCCCAACCTGGGATGGGGGGGGGATGAGGGCACCCCAACCTGGAGGGAAGGGAGGGGATGGGGGGACCCCCCAACCTGGGATGGGGGGGACTGGGGGGCACTGCAACCTGGGATGGGGGAGACTGGGGGGCACCCCAACCTCGGGAGGGGAGGGGATGGGGGGACCCCCCAACCTGGGATGGGGGGACTGGGGGGCACCCCAACCTCGGGAGGAGGGGATGGGGGGACCCCCAACCTGGGATGGGGGGACTGGGGGCACCCCAACCTGGGATGGGGGAAGGGAGGGGATGGGGAGCACCCCAACCTGGGATGGCGGGGGATGGGGGCATCCCAACCTGGGGGGTGGAGGGGAGGGGATGGGGGATCCCCCCAACCTGGGATGGAGGGGATGGGGGGATCCCCCAACCTGGGATGGGGGGACTGGGGGCACCCCAACCTGGGATGGAGGGGATGGGGGCACCCCAACCTGGGATGGGGGAGGGAGAGGATGGGGAGCACCCCAACCTGGGATGGGGGTGGATGGGGCCATCCCAACCTGGGGGTGGATGGGAGGGGAGGGATGGGGAGCACCCCGACCAGGGGGAGGAGAGGAGGGGATGGGGGATCCCCCCAACCTGGGACGGGGAGGGGATGGGGGCACCCCAACCTGGGATGGGGGAGAGGAGGGGATGAGGGGCACCCCAACCTGGAGGGAGGGAGGGGATGGGGGCACCCCAACCTGGGATGGGGGGGCTGGGGGCATCCCAACCTGGGATGGGGGAAGGGGAAGGATGGGGCCACCCCAACCTTGGGGGCTGGGGGCACCCCAACCTGGGACGGGGGAGAGGAGGGGATGAGGGGCACCCCAACCTGGGCTTGGTGGGGCTGGGGAAGGGGGGAGACTGGGAAAGAGGGGGGCAGAGGGAAAGGGGGGTACAGGGAAAGGGGGGAAAGGGGCCAAAAATTGGGGGAGAGGGGGGAAATTGGGGGAAAAAGGGGGGCAAATGGGGGGCAAATGGATGAAAATGGGGGGAAGAGGGGGGATTGGATGGAAATGGGGGGAAATTGGATGGAAAAACCCTCTCCCAACCCCCTTGAGACCCCCAAACCCCTTGAAAGGCCCCCAAACCTCTTGAATCCCCTCAACCCCTTTGAAAGACCACTGAACTCCCCAAACCCCCTTGAAAGGTCCCTAAACCCCCCAGCCCCCTCAACCCTTGAGAGCCCCCCAAACCCCTTGAATCCCCCAAACCCTTGAAAAGACCACTGAACTCCCCGAAACTCCTTGAAAGCCCCCAAACCCCCTTGAAAGGCCCCTAAACCCCCCCAAACCCCTTGAAAGCCCCCCAAACCCCTTGAATCCCCCAAACCCCTTCAAAGGCCCTGAAACCCCCAACCCTCCATGAAAGCCCCCCAAACCCCTTGAATCTCCCCAACCCCCTTGAAAGGCCCCTAAACCCCCCAAACCCCTTGAAATCCCCCCAAACCCATCCAACCCCTTGAAAGCCCCCCAAACCTCTTGAATCTCCCCAACCCCCTTGAAAGGCCCCTAAAACCCCCACAAACCCCTTGAAATCCCCCCAAACCCATCCAACCCCTTGAAAGCCCCCCAAACCTCTTGAATCCCCCCAAACCCCTTGAAAGGCCACCAAGCCCCTTGAAAGGCCCCTAAACCCCGCTGAAACCCCCCAAAACCCCTTGAAACCCCCTCTAACCCCCCTTTCTCATCACACCCCCCCACCCCACCCCAGGCACGGTGACGCTGTGGTCCCCCCGCTCCTCAGAGCCCCTCGTCCGGCTCCTGTGCCACCGCGGCGCCGTGCGGGCC
Source organism: Hypotaenidia okinawae (assembly GCA_027925045.1). Taxonomy (NCBI): domain Eukaryota; kingdom Metazoa; phylum Chordata; class Aves; order Gruiformes; family Rallidae; genus Hypotaenidia; species Hypotaenidia okinawae. The sequence continues at coordinate 260,852 of BSDF01000032.1, read as the reverse complement.
TTGGCCGTGGATCCCAGCGGCACGTGAGCGACTAGGCCGCAGAGGGCCTACACCCTACTCCAGCCTCTTGAACGGCCAAGGGGGGCCCCAATCTCCTCTAATAACCAAGAGGGGTCCCCAAATCTCTCTCTGTGTGTGTGTGTGTGTGTGTCCCCCAAACAGGTACATGGCGTCCTCAGGGCTGGACCGTAAGCTGCGTGTGACGGACCTACGGGCGCTGCGGCCTGTGCAGGAGCTGGTGCTGCCCCTGGGCGCCGCGCACCTCGACTTCAGCCAGCGCGGGCTGCTGGCCGCCGCTGCCGGGGACCTGCTGCAGGTGACACCCCCTCACCCCCCTTTTCCCCCCCTTTCAACCCCCCCAACCACCATTTAACCCCCTCCCCTCCCATCCCAGGTGTACAAGGGGGTGGGGAAGGAGCCTTCCCCCCAGCTCTACCTCTGCCATCGCCCCCCGCGCCCGCCCCACGGCCTCCGCTTCTGCCCCTTCGAGGACGTGCTGGGGGCTGGGCACGAGCAGGGCTTCACCAGTATCCTGGTGCCAGGTAAAGTGGGGGACCCCTCCCCCTTTCCTCTTTAAAAATCAAAGGGGGGTTTGGCCCCCGCTCCCCAAACCCCTCTGACCCCCCTGGCCCCCGCTCAGGCGCGGGTGAGGCCAACTTCGACGCGCTGGAGAACAACCCGTACCGCAGCCGGCGGCAGCGCCAGGAGTGGGAGGTGAAGGCGCTGCTGGAGAAGGTGATTATTGGGGGAGGGGGGCACCCCCAAAATTAAAGGGGAGGGGGCTAAGCGTGAAAGAATGGGGGGAGGGGGGATGGGCTGAAGCTTCTGGATTGGGGTGGTGGGGGGAGTGGGGTTGGGGGAGTGGTGATGAGGCCCTGAAAGTGCTGCTGACCCACCCCCCAAACCTGTTCCTGACCCCCCAAACCATACCCACCCCCCAAACCTCTTCCTGACCCCCAAAACATATCCACTCCCCAAACCTCTTCCTGACCCCCCCAAACCTCTTCCTGACCCCCTCAAACCATACCCACCCCCCAAATCTCTTCCTGACCCCCCAAACCATACCCACCCCCAAACCTCTTCCTGACCCCCCAAACCATACCCACCCCCCAAACCTCTTCCTGACCCCCCAAACCTGTTCCTGATCCCTCAAAACATACCCACCCCCCTAAACCTCTTCCTAACCCCCCAAAACATACCCACCCCCTAAACCTCTTCCTGACCCCCCCAAACCATACCCACCCCCCTAAATCTCTTCCTGACCCCACAAAACATACCCACCCCCAAACCTCTTCCTGACCCCCCAAACCATACCCCCCAAAACTTTCCCTGACCCCCCAACTGTTCTTGACTCCCCAAACATGTTTCTGACCCCCCCAAAAGGTCCCTGACCCTCCAAACTCTTTTAAGCTCCTGAAATGGTTTCTGACCCCCCCCAAACTTGTTTCTGACCCCCCCAAATGGTTCCTGACCCTCCCTACCTTTTCATGACCCCCAAACTGTTCTCGACCCCCCAACCTGTTCCTGACCCCCCCCCCAAAGGTTCGTGACCCCTCAAACTCCATTGACCCCCCCCCCCCACCTTTTAAACCCCCCCAAACCATCCCCCAACGCCCTGGCAAGGCGACAACCCCCTCAAATCCCTTCCCCTCCCCCTAAATATGTGTATCCCACCCCAAAAACTCACCTGTGCCCCCCCCTTTTGTGTGTGTCCCCCCCCAGATCCCAGCAGAGCTGATCACCCTGGACCCCACCGACCTGGGGCAGGTGGACACCGCCAGCCTGCAGCAGAAGCGCCAGGAGCGCATCCAACGCCTGGTACAGACACCCCCCCTTAAATACAGGGGGTACACCCCAAAAACATACCCCCCTAATTATTTCCCCACCACCACCCCCTCCCCAGGGCTTTGACCCCCAGGCCAAGGCCAAGTTCAAGCCCCGGCGCCGGGCCAAGGGCAGCAGCGTCCTGCACCGCAAGCGGCAGGTGGCACACGAGGAGCAGCGGGTACGTTGAGGGGGGGTCCCCAAATCCTCCTTTCCCCCCCTCCCCCCAAATTTGAGGGGGTCCCAACTCACTTTACTCCCCCCCCCCCCTTTGTTTTTAGGTCGCCATCCGTGAGAGCGTGGAGAAGAGGGAGAGGGAGAGGAGGGAGAGGGAGAGGAAGGAGGAGGGGGGCAAGAAGGAGGAGGGCAAGAAGAAAGGGGGGGCAAAAAGAAAGGGGTGCCCCCCCAAAAGTTGGGGCACTCGAGCGCTTCAAGAAATAATTTGGGGGAGGGGGGAATACACCCTATGGGGGTCCCAGGGGGTGTGGGGGGTATTTTTCCCCCCTTCCCCCACCTTGCATTGGGTGTATCTCCCCCACCCCACCCCCCATGGGTGTGTCCCCCACCCTGGGGGTCCCCCACCCCCCTATTAAAGCCCCCCCCCCCCAAAAAGGGGGTCACCAGTAGCACCAGTTTGCCTGGGTGTTTTGTCCTCTGGTCCACGTGGCCCTCAGTGTTGTCACCATCACGCTGGTCGTGTCACCGCGACGCCGCGTCCCTCCTGCTGCCATCACCCTGGGGGGGTGTGGGCTGAGCCTTCACAGCGCCATGGCTGCCATCATCATCATCATCATCCTCACCATCACCCTTTGAGCACACAGCCCCGTGCCCCATCCCCACCACGCCACCACCACACCAGGGGCTGAGCCTTCACGGTGCCATCCATCATCTTCATCATCATCCCCATCATCATCATCTCCATCTCCATCACCATCATCATCCCCATCCCACCATCACCCTTCCAGCACATACAGCCCCATGCGCTCCATCCCCACCGTGCCACCATCCCCATCCACCATCACACCAGGGGCTGAGCCTTCACAGTGCCATCCATCATCTTCATCATCTCCATCATCATCATCATCATCATCATCCCCATCCCACCATCCCCCTTCCAGCACATGCAGCCCCGCGCCCCGTCCCCACCGTGCCACCATCACCACCACCACCACACCAGGGGCTGAGCCTTCACAGTGCCATCCATCATCATCATCCTCATCTCCATCCTCATCACCATCATCATCTCCATCATCATCCTCATCCCACCATCCCTTTCCAGCACGCGCAGCCCCACCATCCCCACCATGCCACCATCACCATCACACCAGGGGCTGAGCCTTCACGGTGCCATCCATCATCTTCATCATCTCCCATCATCATCATCCTCCTCATCCCCATCCCACCATCACCCTTCCAGCACATGCGGCCCCATCCATCCCACCGTGCCACCATCACCACCACCACCACCAGGGGCTGAGCTTCACAGTGCCATCCATCATCTTCATCATCTCCATCATCATCATCTCCATCTCCATCACCATCATCATCCTCATCCCACCATCCCCTCCAGCATGCGCAGCCCCGCGCCCCGTCCCCACCGTGCCACCATCACCACCACCACCACCACCACACCAGGGGCTGAGCCTTCACAGTGCCATCCATCATCTTCATCACCATCTCCATCATCATCATCTCCATCTCCATCATCCTCCTCCTCATCCCCATCCCACCATCCCCCTCCCAGCACGCGCAGCCCCGCGCCCCGTCCCCGCCATCACCGCCACCCCCCCCGTCCCCCATCGTCACCTCCAGAGCCACTCCCCAACCGCCAGCGCCCTACACCTCAGCACCCCCAGCACCCTCTGCACCCCCCCGCACCCCTCCCCTTCCCCGGTCACCACCCTCCAGGCCCGGCGCAGCTCCTGAGGCGTCAAGCCGTGAGCGCTGAACAACACCTCGCGGTAACAACACCCGTCCAAGGGGAACCGGGCCGAACCCGCCATCCTCCCCGAGTGTCGGGGCCACAACCCGGCCCGGGCGGCGCACAACCCCACCCAGACATCCTCGGGGGTCACCAAGGGCACTTGGGGGGCTGCCTCCAGCACCGCCGCCACCGCCCCCCGCGACAGCACGTAGGCCGTGCCGCTGCAGTAGAGGGGGAAGGCCGGCGGCGGGTAGAGCGCGGCGGGGACGTGGTGGCGGTTACGGGGGTCCCGGTTAGGCCGAACCCACCAATGGACCCGGCCGAAGTAGAGGCGGGGGGAGGGTCTGGTGGTGGCCAGGTAGTTCGTTAGCGCCGGGAGGTTAACGAAGACGTCGTCGTCGGCCTTGAGGACGAAGGGGGCGCGGGGGCAGCGGGTGGCGGCCCAGCCCAGCAGCAGGAGGGTCTTGAGGGTGAGGTTGGCGTAGGTGTCGGCGAAGGCGCCTTGCAGGAGGTCGCCGTGGCTCAGGGCTTCGGCCCGCAGCGCCTCGCGCTCCTCCCGGCTCCCCGGCACCCCCAAGACGAAGAGGGTTCGGGTTGGGAACCCCCCAGGAAGGTTTGGGGGGTTGAATGGGGTGTCGGGGATCCGGCCTCGGCTCCAAGTGTCGCGCACGGCCTGGCGCTGGGCCGCGTGGGCCGGGGCGCTGGGCACCAGCACCAGGAGGAAAGGGGGGACGCGCCGCAGGCCGGGGGGAGAGGAGGATGCGGGGGGCACCGGGGAAGCCTGTGCCCCCTGAGAGCCCCCCACCCCTCATGAGAACCCCACCCCCTGTGAGACCCCCACCCACTGTGAGACCCCCACCCCCTGTGAGCCCCCCACCCTCTATGAGCCCCTCGTCCCCTCCTAGCACCTCATCCTCTGGGAGCCCCCCACCCTTTCCAAGCCCCCCACCCTTTCCAAGCCCCCCCACCCTCTATGAGCCCTGCATCCCCTGCAAGCCCCCCGCCTTCCATAAGCCCCCCACCCTTTCCAAGCCCCTCAGCCCATACAAGCCCCCCACCCCCTGTCAGCCCCCCATCCCTTCCAAGCCCCCCACCCCCGTGAGCCCCCCACCCCTTCCAAGCCCCCCACCCCCTGTGAACCCCCCACCCCCGGGGAGCCCCCCTCTTTCCAAACCCCCACCCCCTCCCAGCCCCCCTCCCCCCGCCCCCCTCTCCCCGCCAGCCCCGGCCCAGCCTCCCACACCCCCCACCCCCCTCGCAGCTCCCCCCTGCCCCCCCGCACCCCCCACCTCCCCCCTGCCCCCCGCACCCCCCACCCCCCTTCCCACCTCCCCCCTGCCCCCCCAGCCCGGCCCCGCCGCCCCCTCCCCGCTCCCCCCAAGCCGCCAGCGCGGCCGCCAGCAGCTCCTCGCCCTTCCCGCTGCCCGCCAGCCCCAGCGCCAGCAGCCCCAGTGCCAACCCCGCCGCGACCCGGCCGGGCCTCGGCAGCCGCCGCCGCCGCCGCCGCATCCCGGCGCTGGGACCCAGCGGAGACACCGGGAGGGGCGAAGGGCGCGGAAGCGGCCGGGGCCGCGCATGCGCAGAGGGCGTGGTTAGAAGGGGGCGTGGTCAAGGGGAGTTGCGCGCCAGGAGGGACGCTCTCTCATTGGTAAGGGGGCGTGGCTAGAAGGGAGGAGGAGGCGGGGTTGGGGCGTGGCGCCGGGGGCAGGGCGCGGTGCGCAGGCGCGGTGGGAAGGGGGTAAGAGGACGGAGGGGCGTGGCCGCCCCGAGTCACGTGGGAGGGGGAGGGGGCGGGGCTCGAGCCGGTTTCTGCGTGAGGAGAGCGGAGCAGGTTGGGGGGGGCCGGGGGGGGTTTAGGGGGGCTGGGGGGCCTATGGGACCTATGGGGGGGGTCCTGTGGGGCTGGGGGGTGTCGGAAGGGGCTGGAGGGGGATTGAAGGGGCTGGGGGGGCTATAGGGGGGGCCTGAGGGGGCTGATGGGGGCTTGGGGGAGCTATAGAGAGGCCTGGGGGGCTGATGTGGGGCTGGGGGGAGGGGTTAGGGGGGCTGGGGGGCCTATGGGGGGTCCTGTGGGGCTGGGGGGTCTCGGGGGGGCTGGAGGGGGGTTGAAGGGGCTGGGGGGGCCTGGGGGGCTATAGAGAGGCCTGGGGGGGCTGATGTGGGGCTGCGGGGGGGTTTAGGGGGGCTGGGGGGCCTATGGGGGGCCCTGTGGGGCTGGGGGTGTTGGGAGGGGCTGGAGGGGGATTGAAGGGGCTGGGGGGGCTTTGAGGGGGGTTGAAGGGCCTGGGGGGGCTGATGGGGGCCTGGGGGGGCTATAGGGAGGCCTTGGGGGGCTCTGAAGGGTCTGGGGGGGTGTAGATTTTAGGGGGGCCTTATGAGGGTTTGGGGGGGCCCTATAGGGGTTTGGGGGGGTCTGTCTTTGGGGGGGTCTATGGGGAGATTGGGGGGGTCTATGGGGGTCTGTGGTGGGGGGTGGGGGGCTCTGAAGGGTCTGGGGGGGGTTGTAGATTTTCGGGGGGCCTCATGAGGGTCTTGGGGGGCCCTATGGGGGTTTGGGGGGGGTCTGGGGGGGTTCTCTGGGGGGTCTGTGGTAGGGGATAGGGGGGTTTTGAAGTGTTGGGGGGTGTGTGGATTTTAGGGGGGCCTTGTGAGGGTTTGGGGGGGCCCTATAGGGGTTTGGAGGGGTCTCTCTTTGGGGGGAGGGGGTGTCTCTCCTGACCCCCCCTGCCCCCCCCAGCCCCCCCATGGCAGAGCAGATCCAGAAGAAGCTCCAGGGGGAACTGGAGAAATACCAACAGCTCCAGAAAGGTACCTGGGAAAGGGGGGGGGATCCCCTACCCCAAATCCTGCCCCCTCTGCACCCCAAAACCCCCCCATGGGGCCTGAGTGACCCCCCCATGTCCGTCCCCCCCCCCCAGACCTGTCCCGGTCGGTGACGGCGCGACAGAAGCTGGAGGCTCAACTGACAGAGAACAACATCGTCAAGGAGGTGGGGGACCCCCAAATCCCCCCAAACCCCCCCAAACCCACCCCCCAAATTGTTGTGGTCCCCAATCCCTGTCCCTGTCCTTGTCCCCAACCCCATCCCATGTCCCCAGCCCCATCTCATGTCCCCATCCATGTCCCTTGTCCCCAATCTTCTCCCCTGACCCCTGTCCTTGTCCCCAGTCCCATCCCTTGTCCCCAATCCCTGTCCCTGTCCCCATCCTTGTCCCCAACCTTCTCCTGACCCCTGTCCTTGTCCCCAACCCTGTCCCTTGTCCCCAACCTTCTCCCCATCCTTCTCCCGTCCCTGTCCTTGTCCCCAACCCCACCCTGTGTCCCCAACCCCATCCCATGTCCCCAGCCCCATCCCATGTCCCCATCCATGTCCCTTGTCCCCAACCTTCTCCCCAGCCCCTGTCCTTGTCCCCAACCCCATCCTTGTCCCCAATGTTGACCCGTGTCCTTCTCCCCAATCCCTGTCCCTGTCCCCAACCTCATCCCGTGTCCCCAACCTTCACCCTGACCCATGTCTTTATCCCCAATCCCTGTCCCTGTCACCAGCCCTTGTCCCCAACCCCATCCCTTGTCCTTGTCCCCAACCTCTTCCCTGACACATGTCCTTGTCCCCAACCTTCTGCCACCCATCCCAGCCCTGTCCTTGTCCCCAACCCTGTCCCATGTCCCCAACCTTCTCCCAACCAATGTCCTTGTCCCCAATCCCTGTCCTTGTCCCCAGTGTTGACCCGTGTCCTTCTCCCCAATCCCTGTCCCTGCCCCCAACCCTGTCCCATGTCCCCAACCTTCACCCTGACCCATCTCCTTGTCCCCTACCCTGACCCCATCCCCATCCTTGTCCCCAACCTTCTCCCCTGACCCATCTCCTTGTCCCCAACCTCCTCATCCCCATCCTTGTCCCCAACCCCATCCCTTGTCCCCCTCACCCCATCCCCATCCCCACCACTGACCTGTCCCCTCCCTCACCCCCATGTCCCCTGTCCCCCCACCCCTAAATTTGGTGCCCCCCCGCAGGAACTGGAGCTCCTGGACTCCACCAACACCATCTTCAAGCTGATGGGGCCGGTGCTGGTGAAGCAGGAGATGGATGAAGCCAAAGCCACGGTGGCCAAGCGCTTGGACTACATCACTGGGGAGATGTAAGGATGGGGTTGGGGAAGGGGGTTAAAAGGGGGTGGGGGGCTGTTTTTTGGGGGGTTCAGGGGTTCATGTGTGTATGTTCCTCCCCAAAATCCTGGGCAGCAAGAGGTACGAGCAGCAGATGCAGGAGCTGGAGCGGCGCTCGGAGCAGCAGCGGGAGACGCTGGGGAGGCTGCAACAGGAGCTGCAGCGAGCTCAGGGGAAAGCCTGAGAGATTTGGGGGGGGCACCCCAAATACAGCCCCCCTCCTGTACCCCAACACCCCATTTCCTTCCCCTTCCCCCCCCCCAAAAAAAACCCACATGGCTTTAAATCTCTCCCCCCTCCCCAAGTGTCTTTATTGCTGTAGTGTCACTACACTGCTCCACTCCCTCCCCCCCCCATTTAATTTGGGGGGGGTTGCACCCCTAAAAGAGGGCACGGGTAATCTTCCACCCCGTGGCTTTGATTTTGGGGAGGGGGAGTTAAATTCCACCCCCCGGGGTTGAGATTGGGGGGGCAAAGTGTGTCCCCCCGCCGGCGTCTTGGGGGCGCAGGGTGAAATCCAGGCTGGTGGTGGTCATGGCGTAGAAGACGTTGGCAGAGGGGGGCAAGAGGAGTTCTGGGGGGGTCAGAGGGGGTGTTTTAGGGGGGGATATATTTAGGGGTGCCCCCCCAATAAAAACCTCACCTCTGTTCTCAGGGAGCAGCTGGAGCAGCTGGAAGTGGGGGGCAGAGGCTGGGTCCTGCCCGTGTTTCTCCAGCACTTTGGCCACCACAGCTGGGGTCTTCTCCTGGCTGGTGATCTTTTTTTGGGGGGGGGGGGGGCAGAGGGTCAGCACCCCCTTAACCCCCCCCAAAGGGGTTTTGGGGTGATAATTAAGGGGGGGGCACCCCTACACCCTCCCCAAACCCACCCCTCTGGGTTCTTTTGGGGTGATGACTTCAAAATCCTCCCCTTCTCCTTTAATTCTTGGGGTGGGATGCCCCTAAATGCTCCCCCCCCCCCGAGTTTTGGGGGGGGTATTTTTGGGGGGTACAACACCCCAGAAGTGATTTTTGGGGAGGGGGAGGTGGGGGGTCCTTGCTCACCAGGATGCTTTTGTAGAGGCTGCCGTTGTGCAGGTCCATCCGCGCCCGGATGATGCGGCAGTCGGAGGGGGGGGGCTGCCCCCCTGAACCCCCCCAGATTTTGGGGGGAAGGTTGAACCACAGGAAGCTGAACGTCGGTGACCCCGGGGGGGGATAATGCCCCCCCGAGGTGGGGGAAGGGATATTTGGGGGGGTTGAGGAGGAAGAGGGGGGAGGTGGATGCTTCGTGTAGCGCGGAGACTGACGGCCACTTCTGGGGGGGGGGGGGGGGAATAAGGGGGGTGAGGGGGGGTGGGGAACCCCAAATACACCCCCCCAACAGCCAGGGGTTTTAATTGGGGGGGGTCTCACCTGTTCCAGGCGTGAGGCTGGTTTGGGGGTGCCCGGAGGGGGGTGATGAGGACGCTGGGGGGGGAGGGCTGGTCCCAGGCCACCAAGGGGGTCCCCACTGAGCTCAGGACCCTGGGGGGGGGGGAAGGGAAGGGGGGGCACAGGGGTGAGAATAGGATGGGGGAGGGGGCAGGGTGATCAAGACACCCCCCCCCCCAAACTCACTCTGTGCAGTGTGTGATGACCAGGGCGGGTTTGGGGGGGCGCAGAGCTGCTGGGGGGGGGTCTTCGGGGGGCTCGATCTCACAGGAGAGGCTGTGGCTGGGGGGCACGGGGGGGGGGACACACACACACACGTGGGGGGGGGGATGACACAGATATGATGTGTCACCCCCAGTGAGCAGCCCCCCCACCCCAAAGTGTGACACCCCCCTCTCCCCAAATACATCGCTCCCACCCCCCTCCCCCTCCCCCCGCTCCGGTGATGTGCATCCCCCCCCTCCAATGTGCCCCCCCCCCAATGAAGCCCCCCCAGCAAATGAAGCTCCCCCCCCCCAAACGAAGCCCCCCCCCAAAATAAAGCCCCCCCCCCAAAACGAAGCCCCCTCCCCCAAATGAAGCCCCCCCCAAGTGAAGCCACCCTCCCCCAAATGAAGCCCCCCCCAAATGACACCTCCCTCCCCCCTTACAATGAAGGGCCCCCCCCAAATGAAGCCCCCCTCCCCAAACGAAGCCCCCCCCCCAAATGAAGCCCCCCCAGGTGAAGCCCCCCCAAAATGAAGCCCCCTCCACCAAATGAAGCCCCTGCCCAAACGAAGGCTCCCCCCAGGCAAAGCCCCACCAGGTGACGCCCCCCCAAATGAAGCCCCCCCAAATGAAGCCCCCCTCCCCCCAAATGAAGCCTCCCCCAATGAAGCTGCCCCCAGGTGAAGCACCCCCCCCCCAGAAGCCCACATCAGGTGAAGCCCCCCCAATGAAGCCCCCCCCGAGTGAAGCCCTCCCCCAATGAAGCCCCCCCAGATGAACCCCCCCCCCCAGAAGAAGTCCCCCCAGGTGAAGCCCCCCCCCAATGAAACCCCCCAGTGACCCCCCCAAGTGAAGCCCCCCCAGGTGAACCCCCATGAAGCCCCCCAGGTGAGCCCCCCCAGGTGAAGCCCCCCAGGTAAGCCCCCCAATGAAGCCCCCAATGAAGCCCCCCAGGTGACCCCCCAGGTGAAGCCCTCCCCAGGTGAAGCCCCCCCAGGTGAAGCCCCCCCCCAAATGAAGCCCCCCCAATGAAGCCCCCCAGGTGAAGCCCCCCCCCCCAAATGAAGCTCCCCCCCAAGTGACACCCCCCCCCCCAAATGAAGCCCCCCCCAATGAAGCCTCCCCCAGGTGACCCCCCCCAGGTGACCCTCCCCAGGTGAGCCCCCCAGGTGAAACTCCCCCTTAATGAAGCCCCCCCAGGTGACCCCCCCAGCTGACCCCCCCCGGTGAGCCCCCCACCTGAGCGCCTCGGGCAGGGCCGTCAGGCGGCGCAGCCAGCGCCCGAAGCGGGGTTGGGGGTGCAGCCGGTACCCCCGGCACAGCCCCTGCAGCCCCCGCACCTGCGCCAGCACCGCGAACTCCTGCGGGCACCGGGCACGGGGGGCACGGGGGGGCACCGAGTCACGGGGGGCACCGAGTCACGGGGGGGGCTCAGGGACCCAGGGGGGCACTGAGTCACGGGGGGCACGGGGGGGCACCGAGTCACGGGGGGGCACCGAGTCACGGGGGGCGGGGCACAGGGACCCAGGGGGGCACCGGGCACGGGGGGCACGGGGGGGCACCGAGTCACGGGGGGGCACCGAGTCACGGGGGGCTCAGGGACCCAGGGGGCACCGGGCACGGGGGGCACGGGGGGCACCGAGTCACGGGGGTCGGGGGGCACAGGGACCCGGGGGGCACCGGGCACGGGGGGCACGGGGGCACCGAGTCACGGGGGTAGGCACGGGGACCCGGGGGGCACCGAGTCACGGGGGGCACCGAGTCAATGGGAGGGGGCGGGGGACGGGGGTCACCGAGGGCACGGGGGGGGGCACAGGGCGGGGGGCACAGGGACCCGGGGGGGGGCACCGAGTCACGGGGGGCGTGGGCACAGAGTCAAGGGGGGGCACGGGGGGCACCGAGTCAAGGGCGGGGCGGGGGGCACAGGGACCCGGGGTGGGCACCGAGTCTCGGGGGGGCACGGGGAGGGGCACGGGACCCGGGGAGGGCACCGAGGCACGGGGACCCGGGGGGGGCACCAAGTCACGGGGGGGGCACAGGGACCGGGAGGGGGGTACCGAGTCAAGGGGGAGCACGGGGGGGTCGACACCGAGTCACGGGGGGGCACCGAGTCAAGGGGGGGACCGGGGGGGGCACAGAGTCACGGGGGGGGGGGGCACGGGGGGCACCGAGTCAAGGGGGGGCACCGAGTCAAAGGGGGGACCCAGGGGGGCACTGAGTCACGGGAAGGGCATGGGGGGGGCACCGAGTCAAGGGGGGGGGCACCGAATCAGGGTAGGGGGGACGGGGGCGGGGGGGGGGGGGGGGGGGGGCACAGGGACCCGGGGGGGGCGGCACCGAGTCACGGCGGGGCAGGGGGGGGGGGGGCACAAAGTCACGGGGGAGGCACGGGGACCCGTGGGGGGCACCGAGTCAAGGCGGGGGGGGCACAGGGACCCGGGGGGCACCGAGTCATGGGGGGGACACGGGGCAGGGGGGGGGGGCCATGGGGACCCGGGGAGGGGGGACAGGGATTGAGGAGGGCATAGGGACCGGGGGGGGGGGGGCATAGGGACTGGGGGGGCACATGGTGTTGTGGGGGGGCTATAACAACACCACAAGTTGGGGGGGGGGTGTAAGGATTAGGGGGTCATGAGAGTTGGGGGGGGGGGCACACATGGTGTCACACGTGTGCTGGGGGGGCCCAGTGAGGGGACACGTGTATTTGGGGGGGGACACGACAAGGGGGGGGGGGGGTGACACACGCACCTTGCGGCGCTTCTCAAAGTTGATGTAACCATCCTGTGGGGTTGGGGGGGGGGGTGTCGGCTTGGGGACCCCCCACACACTTAGGGACACCCCCAACCCTTGGGGACACCCCTTAGAGTCACCCCCTTTATGGGGACACCCCCCACTTAGGGACACTCCCCACCTTCGGTGACATCCCCCTCTTGGGGACACCCCCCTTAGGGACACCCCCACCCTTGGTGACCCCCCCCCCGGTGTCACCCCCTTTATGGGGACACCCCCACCCTTGGGACTCCCCTCCTTGGGGACACCTCCCTTTAGGGACACCCCCACCCTTGGTGACATCCCCCCTCTTGGGGACCCCTCCTCTTTGGGGACACCCACCCCCATTAGGGACACCTCCCCCCTGGTGACACACACACTCCCCCTCCCCCCACCTTGGGGACCCCCCGCTTTATGGGGACACCCCCACCCTTGGGACCCCTCTCCTTGGGGACACCTCCCCTTAGGGACACCCCCACCCTTGGGGACCCCCCCTTCTTGGGGACCCCTCCTCTTTGGGGACACCCCCCAATTAGGGACACCTCCCCCCTGGTGACACACACGCTCCCCCCACCTTGGGGACCCCCCTTTATGGGGGACACCCCAACCTTGGGCACATCCTGCCTTGCCGAGGGGGGGAAATGAGGAACACCCCCCTCCTTGGGGACAATCCTCCCCCTTTGGGGACCCCCCTCCCATTTGGGGGCCCCCCTTGTCATCGTCCCCCCCCCGGCCAGGTGCCACCTCCAGCTCGTCCTTCATGGCCGCATCCAGCATCACCAGGTCCCTCAGGAAGGTGCCCAGGTAGGGGACAACCCCCTGGGGGGGGGCACATGGGGGGGACACACACAGACACGGGGTGAGGAGGGGGCTGGTGGCACCCACCCCTGTCCCCTCCCTGCCACCCCTGTGTGTCCCCCCCCGCTCACCACTGGGCGCTGCTGCGGGGGCGGCGGGGCTGCCGGCGGGGGGGACTCCGAGGGGGGTCCTGGGGGGGACATGAGGGGGTGGGGTGGGGGGGACAGGTCAGTGGTGGGGACGGGGATGGGGTCAGGGGGAGGAGGTTGGGGACAAGGGATGGGGTTGGGGACAAGGATGGGGATGAAGAGGTTGGGGACAAGGACACTGGTCAGGGGAGAAGGTTGGGGACATGGGGCAGGGCTGGGGACAGGGACAGGGTTGGGGACATGGGAAGGGGTTGGGGACTAGGACATGGGTCAGGGGAGAAGGTTGGGGACAAGGATGGGGACAAGGGACAGGGTTGGGGACAAGGACAGGGACTGGGGACAAGGGATGGGCCTGTGGACTAGGACATGGGTCAGGGGAGAAGGTTGGGGACAAGGGACATGGGATGGGGTTGGGGACATGGGTTAGGGGAGAAGATTGGGGACATGGGGCAGGGTGGGGACAAGGGACATAGTTGGGGACATGGGTCAGGGGAGAAGGTTGGGGACAAGGGACATGGATGGGGACATGGGATGGGGTTGGGGACACGGGCAGGGTTGGGGACACGGGGCAGGGTTGGGGACATGGGATGGGGTTGGGGACATGGGGCGGGGTTGGGGACATGGGATGGGGTTGGGGACATGGACAGGGTTGGGGACATGGGATGGGGTTGGGGACATGGGGCAGGGTTGGGGACACGGGGCAGGGTTGGGGACATGGGATGGGGTTGGGGACATGGGGCGGGGTTGGGGACAAGGGATGGGGTTGGGGACAAGGGACATGGATGGGGACATGGGATGGGGTTGGGGACATGGGGCAGGGTTGGGGACATGGGATGGGGTTGGGGACATGGGATGGGGTTGGGGACAGGGCCAGGTTGGGGACGGGTTGGGGCCAGGCTGGTGTCCCCGCCTGCAGCAGCAGCTGGCGGCTGGCGCTGTAGTTGTCCCGCTCGGAGCAGATGGCGCTGAGCTCCTGGTAGCTGCGCTGGGCCTCGCTGGGGACAGGGACCGGGCCAGCGCGTCACCTCCCGGGCCCCGTGTCCCCAGGCTGTCCCCAGGCTGTCCCCGGGGTGTCCCCGGGGTGTCCCCGTACCGGCTGGTGTGGTGCCAGCTGTGGCGCAGGCGGTGCAGGGGGCTGGACTGCAGGGCCGAGACGATGGCGCAGAGCGAGGAGAAGTTCCGCAGGGCGCGGCACTCCTGGGGACACCGCCGGGTCACCGCCTCCCTGGGGACACCTGGCACCCCCATGGGGACACCTGGCACCCCTGGGGACACCGCCGGGTCACCCCCTGGGGACACCTGGCACCCCTGGGGACACCGCCGGGTCACCTCCCCATGGGGACACCTGGCACCCCTGGGGACACCGCCGGGGGACCCCCTGGGGACACCTGGCACCCCTTGGGGAAACCTGGCACCCCCTGGGGACACCTGGCACCCCCCTGGGGACACCTGGCACCCGTCCTGGGGACAGCTGGCACCCCCTTGGGGACACTTGGCACCCCCCTGGGGACAGCTGGCACCCCCTGGGGACACCGCCAGGTCACCCCCTGGAGACACCTGGCACCCCCTTGGGGACACCTGGCACCCCCTGGGGGCAGCTGGCACCCCCCTGGGGACACCGCCGGGTCACCCCCTGGGGACACCTGGCACCCCTGGGGACACCGCCGGGGACCCCCTGGGGACACCTGGCACCCCCCTGGGGACACCGCCGGGGCACCCCCTGGGGACACCTGGCACACCCCTGGGGACACCGCCAGGTCACCTCCCCATGGGGACACCTGGCACCCCCTGGGGACACCTGGCACCCCCCTGGGGACACCGCCAGGTCACCCCCCTGGGGACACCTGGCACCCCTGGGGACACCACTGGGGCACACCTCCAGGGACACCTGGCACCCCCATGGGGTCACCTGCCACCCTTGAGGGACACCACCATGGTGTCACCTCCAAGGTGACACCTGGCACCCTGGGGACACCGCCAGGTCACCCCCTGGGACACCTGTCACCCCCATGGGGACACCTGGCACCCCCTGGGGACACCTGGCACCCCCTTGGGGACACCGCCGGGGCACCCCCTGGGGACACCTGGCACCCCCTGGGGACACCGCTGGTGTCACCCCCATGGTGACACCTGGCACCCCCTGGGGACACCTGGCACCCCCTGGGGACACCTGGCACCCCAGTGGACACCTGGCAGCCCCCATGGGGACACCTGGCACCCCCTTGTAGACACCTGGCACCCCCAGTGGGTCACCGCCAGGTCACCCCTCTGGGGACACCTGGCACCCCCTGGGGATACCGCCAGGTCACCCCCATGGTGTCACCTCTACGGTGTCACCCCCATGGTGCCACCTCCATGGTGCTCACCCCCATGGTGTCACCTCCACTGAGGAACCCCCAGTGGTGTCACCTCCACGGTGCCACCTCCAAGGTGCCACCTCCATGGTGTCACCCCCATGGTGTCACCTCCATTGAGGAACCCCCAGTGGTGTCACCTCCATGGTGCCACCCCCATGGTGTCACCTCCACTGAGGAACCCCTCCAAGGTGCCCCCTCCCCGGTGCCCGCTGTCCCCTGTCCCCAGGTCCCCGCTGACCTCGGCCACGTGGATCCACTTCTCGAGCAGGCGGGCGCGCTGGGGGGCCGCAGCCCCGCGCCCCCCAGGCAGGAGCGCACCACCGCCCCCGCCAACTGGTTGAACTGGTGCACGGTGGCCCGGACACTGGGACAGTCACCTTCCCGTCCCCGCTTGTCCCGGCGGGACCACAGGGCCCCCAGGCACTCGTAGGGCACCAGGCGCAGGAACAGCTCCTGGGGGGGACAGGGGGACATGGGGACAGGGGTGTTGGGGACAAGGGGGGGACAGGGGGGACAAGGAGGGCGTTGGGGACAAGAAGATTTGGGGACAGGAGGATGGGGACAGGGGACAGGATGGGGATGAGGGGAGAGGGGACAGGGACATTGGGGATGGGGGGGACAGGAGGATGGGGACATTGGGAACATTGGGGACAGGGACATTTGGGGACAGGAGGATGGGGACAGGATGGGGATGAGGGGAGAAGGGACAGGGACATTGGGGATGGGGGGACAGGAGGATGGGGACATTGGGGACATTGGGGACAGGAGGGTGGGGACAGGATGGGGATGAGGGGAGAAGGGACAGGGACATTTGGGACAGGGGGGGCAGGAGGATGGGGACAGGGACATTTGGGGACAAGGACATTTGGGGACAAGGACATTTGGGGACAGGAGGATGGGGACAGGATGGGGATGGGGGGAGAAGGGACAGGGACATTGGGGATGAGGGGACAGGAGGATGGGGACATTGGGGACATTGGGGACAGGGACATTTGGGGACAAGGACATTTGGGGACAGGAGGGTGGGGACAGGTGGGGATGGGGGGAGAAGGGACAGGGACATTGGGGATGGGGGGACAGGAGGATGGGGACATTGGGGACACTGGGGACAGGGGGGACAGGAGGATGGGGACATTGGGAACATTGGGGACAGGGACATTTGGGGACAAGGACATTTGGGGACAGGAGGGTGGGGACAGGTGGGGATGGGGGGAGAAGGGACAGGGACATTGGGGATGGGGGGACAGGAGGATGGGGACATTGGGGACACTGGGGACAGGGGAGTGGGGACAGGAGGGTGGGGACAGGTGGGGATGAGGGGAGAAGGGACAGGGACATCTGGGATGGGGGGGACAGGGACACTGGGGACAAGGACATTGGGGGCCAGGTTTTGGGGTGCCCCCTCACCGCCTCCATCAGGGTGAGCTGCTCAGCCACCTCCCGTGCCTGGAAGGACAGGATCTCCAGGGGGTCGGCATCCCCCCCAACCTCCTCCTCCTCCTCCTCCTCCTTCCCCATGGGAGGGGTGGGGGGCGGGGGGGCCCCCCAAAGCCTCCAGGCGCCGAGCGGCCTCCGAGCCGGGTCCCAGCAGCTGGACCAGGCGCTCGGCTAACGGGGGCACCTGGGGGGCCCCAAAATCTTCGGGGTACCCATCCAGCCAGGAGCAGAGCAGGGAGGAGAGAGCCCTGGGGGGGCAGTGGGGAAGGGGGGATGTGTCAGTTGGGGGGGGGGGTCATGAGGGGACAGTTGGGGACATGGGGGGTGGGGGGGGGTGTCACTCACGCTTTGGCCTCTGTCAGCTCGGGGGTGTTGGGGGTCCCAGAGAGCGCCCCGAGTTCCTCCAGACTGGGGGGGGAAAGGGGGGGGGGGTCAGGGGTACCTGTGCCATGGGGCACCCTGACCACCCCAATCCCCAGCAGCCCCTGACCCCCCCGAACCTCAGCAGCCCTCGACCCCCCCGCATCCAGCACCCTGACCCCCTCCGTGCCCCATCACTCACACCCCCAGCAGCCCCCCAGCCCTATGACCCCCCTCAAAAGCCCCGACCTCCCCCCAGCAGCACCCTGACACCCCCAGCCCCATGAACCCCCCCAAAAAAGCCCCCTGACTCCCCCCAAAAGTCCCATGATCCGCTAGCAGCACCCTGCCTCCCCCACCACCCTCCATCCAGCCTCCCAGCCCCATGACCCAACCCCAGCACCCTGATCCCTCCAGCCCTATGACACCCCCCAGCACCCTGACCCCCCCCAGCCCTATGACACCCCCACCAGCACCCTGACCCCCCCCAAGCCCTATGACAACCCCCACAGCACCCTGACCACCCCCAGCACCCTCCATCCAATCCCACCCCCTTTAGCAGCCCCCTGACCCCCCAGCAGCCCCTTGATCCCCCCCACAGCTCCCTGCCCCTCCCCAAAAGCCCCCTGCCCTCTGACACCCCTCCAGCAGCACCCTGACCCTCTCCAGCCCCCATTAGCCAATCTCACCCCCCTCAGCAGCCCCCTGACCCCCCCAAAGCCCCCTGACCTCCCCAGCCCTATGACACTCCCCCAACAGCACCCTGACCCCCTCCCAGCACCCTCCATCCAATCCCATCCCCTTCAGCAGCCCCTTGACCCCCACCCAGCCCTATGACACCCCCCCAGCAGCCCCCTGATCCCCCCTAGCCCCCTGCCCCTCCCCAAAAGCCCCCTGCCCTCTGACACCCCCCGACCCCCTCAAAAGCCCCCTGACCTCCACCCCAGCACCCTCCATCCAGCCTCTCAGCCCCATGACCCCCTCTCCCCAGCACCCTGACCCCCCCCCAGCCCTATGACACCCCCTCCCCAGCAACCCCCACCCCCAGCCCCCCGGCACCCACCGGCCCAGCAGCAGCCGCAGCACATCCTCCGGCCGGGCGAAGGCGCGGTAGGTGCCCAGGAAAGCGGCACCGAAGGCGGCATCGCCCCGGGCCGGGGCCTCCAGCAGGTGCCGCACCAGGCGGGGCAGCGGCGCGGCCCGCAGCAGGCGGGCGGGGGCCTCGCCGGGCCGGGGGCTCAAGGTGAACACGGCCCCGCCGGGTCCGTCCTCCCGCTCCTCACCGGCCCGACGCGGCTGCCGGGACGGGGACGGCGTCTGGGGCTGGGCCTGGGGCTGGGCCTGGGCCAGGGTCTGGGCCTGGGCCTGGTCACGGGCCTGGGCCTGGGGCTGGGGCTGGGCCTGGGCCAGGGCCTGGGCCTGGGCCTGGGGCTGGGGCTGGGCCAGGGCCTGGGCCTGGGGCTGGGGCTGGGCCAGGGCCTGGGCCTGGGGCTGGTCCGGGCCTGTGCCTGGTCACAGGCCTGGGCCTGGGCCTGTGCCTGGGCCTGGGGGCTGGGCCTGGGCTCTGGGTCTGGGTCTGGGCTCTGGGCCTGGTCCTGGGGCTGGGCCGGGTCCCGGTGCTGGGCCTGGTCCTGGTCCTGCGGCTCCTCCACCTGCAGCCACCAGCCCTGTGTCACCCACATGGCCCCGCAGGGGACATGGTGACACCAGTAACACCCAGTGACACCAGTAACAGCCAGCATGCCAATGGGGTAGAGCAGCCCAGTGACACCAGTAACACCAGTGACACCAGTAACAGCTGGCACGCCAATGGAGTAGAGCACCCAGGGACACCAGTGACACCAGTAACACCAGTGACAGCCGGCACAGCCATGGGGTGCGGCATCCCAGGGACACCAGTGACACCAGTAACACCCACTGACACCAGTAACACCAGTGACAGCTGGCACCCTGTAATGGGACACAGCACCCCAGGGACACCAGTAACACCAGTGACAGCTGGCACAGCCATGGGGTGCGGCATCCCAGGGACACCAGGGACACCAGTGACACCAGTGACACTGCTAACAGCCATCACCCTGTAATGGGACACAGCACCCCAGGGACACCAGTAACACCAGTGACTGCCATCACCCTGCAATGGGACATGCTCCTCCCCAGGACCCCCTAGGACCTTTTTCAGCCCCCCAGACCCCCAAGCTCCCCCCTGGGACCCCCCCATGACCCCTTTCAGCTCCCCCAGACCCCCAAGCTCCCCCCTGGGACCCCCATGACCCCTTTCAGCCCGCCTCAGACCCCCAAGGTCCCTGAGGACCCCCGGGACACCCCCAGGGCCCTCCCCAGCTCCCCCCAGGACCCCCCAACACTCTCAGCCTCCCCACCGGGAGCCCCAGGATCCTCCCAGCCTCCCCTAAACCCCCAAGCTCCCACCAGGACCCCCAAGCTCCCCCGTGGGACCCCCCTAGGACACCTTTCAGCCCCCCCGACCCCCAAGCTCCCCCCAGGACCTCCCCATGACCCCTTTCAGCCCCCCTCAGACCCCCAAGGTCCCTGAGGACCCCCTGGGACACCCCCAGGACCCTCCCCAACACCTCCAAGCCCCCCAGGACCCTCCCCAACTCCCCCCAGGACCCCCCCCCCAACACTCTCAGCCTCCCCACCGGGACCCCCCAGGATCCTCCCAGCCTCCCCTAAACCCCCAAGCTCCCCCCAGGACCCCCAAGCTCCCCTCCGGGACCCCCCTAGGACCCCTTTCAGCCCCTCCCCGACCCCCAACCTCCCCCAGGACCCCCAAGCTCCTCCCCCAGGACCCCCCTAGGACGCCTTTCAGACCCCCCCCGACCCCCAAGCTCCCCCCAAGGACCCCCAAGCTCCCCCTGGGACCCCCCATGATCCCTTTCAGCCCCCCTAGCTCCCCCAGGACACCCCCAGGACCCTCCCCCACCCCTCCAAGCCCCCCCCAGGACCCTCCCCAGCTCCCCCCAGGGTCTCACCGCGGGGGGCCGCTCTCGGGGGCGCAGGCGCGGTAGGAGCTCAGCACGACCCCCGGCTCCCGGCTCCCGTCCCGCAGTGCCCGCAGCGCCCGCGGCAGCATCGGGGGTGGGGGGCTCAGCCCCGGGGCGGGGCCATGGCGGGGCTGGGGGAGAGGAGAGACAGGCCTCAGCCTGGCCCTGACCGCCCCAGTGCTCCCAGTAGAGCTCCCCAGTGCTCCCAGCATGGCCACACAGCCCCCCAGTGCTCCCAGATGGCCCCAGCCCCCCGTGCCCCGGCGCCTGGGGGGGCCATGGCGGGGCTGGGGGAGAGGACAGACAGGCCTCAGTGCGGCCCTGAGTGCCCCAGTGCTCCCAGTAGAGCTCCCCAGTGCTCCCAGTACAGCCCGAGGGTGGGGCCATGGCGGGGCTGGGGGGAGAGATAGGCCTCAGCCTGGCCCTGACCGCCCCAGTGCTCCCAGTAGAGCTCCCCAGTGCTCCCAGTATGGCCCTGGGGCAGGGCCATGGCGGGGCTGGGGGAGAGGAGAGACTCAGCGCCCCGACCGCCTCAGTGCTCCTAGAGGGCCCCAGTGCTCCCAGTATGGCCCCACAGCTCCCCAGTGCTCCCAGTATGGCCCCATGCCGAGGCCCCAGACGGCCATGGTGGGGCCATGGCGGGACTGGAGGAGAGACAGGCCTCAGCGCTGGCCCTAAGGACCCCAGTATGCTCCCAGTAGAGCCTCCACAGTGCTCCCAGTACAGCCCCGGGGCAGGGCCATGGCGGGGCTGGGGGGAGAGATAGGCCTCAGCGCTGGCCCTGAGCTGCCCCAGTGCTCCCAGTAGAGCTCCCCAGTGCTCCCAGCATGGCCACACAGCCCCTCAGTGCTCCCAGTATGGCCCCATAGCCACCCCAGTGCTCCCAGTAGAGCTCCCCAGTGCTCCCAGTACAGCCCTGTGGGCGGGGCCATGGCGGGGCTGGGGGAGAGGAGAGACAGGCCTCAGCCTGGCCCTAAGGACCCCAGTGCTCCCAGTAGAGCTCCCCAGTGCTCCCAGTACAGCCCTGGCGGCAGGGCCATGGCAGGGCTGGGGGGAGAGACAGGCCTCAGCGCGGCCCCGAGCTCCCCAGTGCTCCCAGCATGGCCCCACAGCCCCCCAGTGCTCCCAGTATGGCCTCATGGCCACCCCAGTGCTCCCAGTACAGCCCTGGGGCAGGGCCATGGCAGGGCTGGGGGAGACGCAGAGATAGGCCTCAGCGACCTAAGGCTCCCAATGTGGCCCCAGTGCTCCCAGTATGGCCCCATGGTCTCCCAGTGCTCCCAGTGTAGCCTCATGGCCCCCCAGTGCTCACAGTATGGTCCCCCAGTCCCTCCCAGTGCTCCCAGTACAGTCCCAGGAGCGGGGCCATGGCAGGGCCGGGGAGAGGAGACAGGCCTCAGCGTGGCCCCAAGGGCCCCGGTGCTCCCAGTGCGGCCTTCCAGTGCTCCCAGTATGGCCCCACAGCCCCGCAGTGCTCCCAGTATGGCCTCAGTGCTCCCAGGTCCTTTCCAGTGTAGCTCTCAGTGCTCCCAGTATGACCCCACAGCCCCCCAGTGCTCCCAGTGTAGCCCCATGGCCCCCTAGTCCTTCCCAGTGAGTGCTCCCAGTATGGCGCCCAGTGCTCCCAGTATGATCTCAGGGCCCCCTAGTGCTCCCAGTATGGCCACACTGCCCTTCCCCAGTCCCTCCCAATGCTCCCACTGTGGCCCAGTGTCCTTCCCTGTGCTCCCAGTATGGTCCCACACCCCATTCCAGTGCTCCCAGTACTGCCCCACAGCGTCTCCCAGTCCCTCCCAGTGATGCCCTGTGGCCCCCCAGTACTCCCAGTGACACCCTGTAACCCTCCCCACCAGTGCTCCCAGTCCTTCCCAGTTCCCCCTCCCAGCACCTCCACTTCCTGCTCCCAGTCCTTCTCAGTGCTCCCAGTCCTTGCTCCCAGTAACCCCTTCCTCCAACCCCAGTGCTCCCAGTCCCTCCTAGTTTCCCCAGTCCTTCTTCCCAGTCCCTTCCAGTTCCTCCCAGTTCCCCCCACTTCCTGCTTCCAGTCCCTCCTAGTTCCTCCCAGTCCCTCCCAGTAGCCCTGTTCCCCCCAATCCCAGCCCTCCCAATCCTCCCCAGTGCTCCCAGTCCCTGCTCCCAGTAACACTGTTCCCCCCAACCCCAATGCTCCCAGTCCCTCCCATTTCCCCCAGTCCCTCCCAGTTCCCCCTCCCAGTTCCCCCTCCCAGTTCCCCCCACTTCCTGCTTCCAGTCCCTCCCAGTCCCCCCCAGTGCCTCCCCTGTCCCAGTAACCCCAGCCTCCCCAGTCCCTCCCAGTGCTCCCAGTCCCTGCTCCCAGTAACCCCGTCCCCCCAACCCCAATGCTCCGAGTCCCTCCCATTTCCCCCAGTCCCTCCCAGTGTCCCCAGCCCCGCCTCCCACTTCCCCCTCCCAGTTCCCCCACTTCCTGCTCCCAGTCCCTCCCAGTTCCTCCCAGTAACCCCATTCCCCCCAACCCCAGCCCTCCCAATCCCTCCCAGTGCTCCCAGTAGCCCTGTTCCCCCGACCCCAGTACTCCCAGTCTCTCCCAGTTCCCCCAGTCCTTCTTCCCAGTCCCTCCCAGTTCCCCCAGTTCCCCCCAGTTCCCCCTCCCAGTCCCCCCCCAACTTCCTACTCCCACTCCCCCATTCCCCCCCAGTCCCCTCTCCCAGTAACCCCCTCCCCACCCCCCCCAGTCCCTCCCAGTGCTCCCAGTCCCCCCCAGTCCCACCTGCAGCCTCCCCCGCGCGCTCCCGCCGGGGTCCCGCGCGCGCCGCCCGGCCCCGCCCCTTCCCCGCCAGGGGGCGCCAGAGGGGCCGGGCCTGTTAAAGGGGCGGAGCCACATAGAAAACCCGGCGCGGATCCGAGCGGCCTCCGGAGCGGAGCCACCGCCGGGTCCTAGCGCCCGGTCGCTTCCAAGACCCGGAGCTGGATCGCGATCGTGCTCAACCCAAACCCGGTGGGGAACGGAGTTGGGGGGGGACACGGGGGACGAGGGGGGTTGGGGGGGCAAAGGGGGGTGTGTGTCACCTCTGTGCCCCCCTCCTCCCCTCCCCCCTTCCCCCCCGCCCCCGTCGGGAGGAAACCGCAGGGCGGGAGCGGCTTCCGATGGGGAAGTGTCACCCGGGGGGGGGGGACACACACGACACGGGGGGACACAACCAGCGGCGTCACTCCGGGGGGGGGGGTGGTGTTTTTGGGGTAAAAAATCCTTTATTTGGCTCATCTGCAGCGTCGGGCTCCAGCGTGGGGTCACTGGGACTTCTGGGGGGCATGGAGAGGGGGGCACGGGTCAGGCTGGGGGGACTGGGGGGACTGGGAGGCACTGGGGAGGTCTGGGAGCTACTGGGGGACACACGGGGTGGGACACGGGTCAGGCTGGGAGGAAAATGAGGGATAACTGGGAGGAACTGGTGGGCACTGGGAGGGACTGGGGAAGACTGGAAGGGACTGGGGGAGGGCTGGGGGGCACTGGTTGGGAGTTGGGGGGGAACTGGGAGGCACTGGGAGGAACTGGAGGGCACTAGGGGGAACTGGGGAGCACTGGGAGGAACTGGGGAGGACTGGGAGGGACTTGGGGAGGAATTGGGGGGACTGGGGGGCACTGGGAGGAACTGGGGGGAATCGGAGGGCACTAGGGGGGAACTGGGGAGCACTGGGAGGGACTGGGGGGGACTGGGAGGGACTTGGGGAGGAATTGGGGGGACTGGGGGGCACTGGGAGGAACTGGGGGCGGAATTGGGGGCCACTAGAGGGGAACTGGGGGGGCACTGGGAGGGACTGGGGGGGACTGGGAGGGGACTGGGGGGCACTGGGAGGGACTGGGGGGGACTGGGAGGGACTGGGGGGCACTGGGAGGGACTGGGGGGCACTGGGAGGGGACTGGGGGGCACTGGGAGGGACTGGGAGGGGACTGGGGGGCACTGGGAGGGGGCTGTTACCTTGGGGTCCTCCTTGGGGCACCGGGCTGTGGGAGAGAGAGGGAGTGAGGGGTGATGTCATCGGGGGCTGGGGGGGACACGGGGGGACACGGGGACACGGTGACACAGGGACACACGGACGTGGTGACACAGGGAGACACGTGGTGACATGGGGACACAAGTGACAGTGACACGTGGTGACACAGGCGGTGACACGCATGGGGACACAGGGACATAGTGCTACAGGCGGTGCCACAGGCGGTGACATGCATGGGGACACACGGACATGGTGCTACAGGCGGTGCTACAGGCGGTGACACGCATGGGGACACACAGACATGGTGCTACAGGCGGTGCCACAGGCGGTGACATGCATGGGGACACACAGACATGGTGCTACAGGCAGTGCTACAGGCGGTGACATGCATGGGGACACACAGACATGGTGCTACAGGCAGTGCTACAGGCGGTGACATGCATGGGGACACACGGACATGGTGCCACAGGTGGTGACATGCATGGGGACACAGGGACGTGGTGCTACAGGCGGTGCTACAGGCGGTGACATGCATGGGGACACACAGACATGGTGCTACAGGCGGTGCTACAGGCAGTGACACGCATGGGGACACACGGATGTGGTGCTACAGGCGGTGCTACAGGCGGTGACATGCATGGGGACACAGGGACGTGGTGCTACAGGCGGTGCCACAGGCGGTGACATGCATGGGGACACACAGACATGGTGCTACAGGCGGTGCCACAGGCGGTGACATGCATGGGGACACAGGGACGTGGTGCTACAGGCGGTGCTACAGGCGGTGACATGCATGGGGACACACAGACATGGTGCTACAGGCGGTGCCACAGGCGGTGACACAGGCAGTGACACGCACGGAGACACACAGACATGGTGCTACAGGCGGTGCCACAGGCGGTGCCACAGGCGGTGACATGCATGGGGACACACGGACATGGTGCTACAGGCGGTGCCACAGGCGGGTGCCGCGCGTGACGCACTCACAGGCGGTGCTGAGCCAGCGGCAGAGCCCGCAGAGGACAAAGGCCACCAGGCAGAGTCCCACCACGTCCTCCACCACCGGCCTCGGGACACCTGCGGGGACAGGGGACACCTGAGCCAGCTACCACCAACACCCCGGCGTCCCCCAGTGTCCCCCACCCCAATCCTGGTGTCCCTTGGTGTCCCCAACCATGGCCCCGGTGTCCCCAGCCTTGGTCTTTGATGTCCCCAACCCCAATCCTGATGTCCCTTGGTGTCCCCAACCCTGGTCCTGGTGCCTCCCAGTGTCCCCAACCATGGCCCCAGTGTCCCTTTGTGTCCCCAACCTTGCTCTTGGTGTGTGTCCCCCCCATCCCAGTGTCCCTTAGACCTTCCCAGTCCCAGTCTTGATGCCCCTTGGTGTCCCCCACCCCCACCCCAGTGTCCCTCAGTGTCCCCAACCATGGCCCCACCATCCCTTGGTCTCCCCCCACCCCCATCCCAGTGTCCCTCAGTGTCCCCAACCATGTCCCCAGCATCCCTTGGTGTCCCCCACCCCAATCCCAGTGTCCCTTTGTGTCCCCAACCTTGCTCTTGGTGTCCTCCAACCCCCGTCCCAGTGTCCCTCAGTGTCCCCAACCATGGCCCCACCATCCCTTGGTGTCCCCCACCCCCATCCCAGTGTCCCTTACACCATCCCAATCCCAGTCTTGACGTCCCTTGGTGTCCCCCACCCCTGTCCCAGTGTCCCTCAGTGTCCCCCATCCCCACCCCAGCATCCCTTGGTGTCCCCCACCCCCATCCCAGTGTCCCTTACACCATCCCAATCCCAGTCTTGATGTCCCTTGGTGTCCCTCACCCCTGTCCCAGTGTCCCTCCGTGTCCCCCATCCCCACCCCAGCATCCCTTGGTGTCCCCCACCCCCATCCCAGTGTCCCTTACACCATCCCAATCCCAGTCTTGATGTCCCTTGGTGTCCCTCACCCCTGTCCCAGTGTCCCTCAGTGTCCCCCACCCCGGTGTCCCCCACCCCTTCCCCCCCAGCCTCACCCTGCACCTCCAGGCGGGTGCTGTCGCGCCGCGGCCCGGCCAGCGCCTCGTGTGTCACCAGGCAGGTGTAGACGTCCCCGTGGTGCCCAGGCCGCGCCGGGGCCAGACGGATCCCGCTGCTGCGGGTGAAGGTGCCGTCGGCGGCCCGGCGGTGGCCCGAGCTCCAGCTCTGGGTGACGGTGTCCCCCAGGGGCAGCTCTGTCCCCGTGTCCCCGGCGTGGCGCTGCCACCGGAACCCCACGTCCAGCGGGAAGAAGCCCGAGGCCTGGCACTGCAGCTCCGCCCGCGCGCCCGGCGCCACCACCAGCGGCCTAGGCCGCAGCCTCACCTTGGGGGGCTCTAGGGGGGGAACATGCACCTGTCTGGGTCCAGTATGACCAGTCTGGATCCCATATAACCCATCCAGATCCAGTATGACCCATCCAGATCCAGTATGACCAGTCTGGATCCAGTATGACCAGTCTGGATCCCATATAACCCATCCAGATCCAGTATGACCCATCCAGATCCAGTATGACCAGTCTGGATCCAGTATGACCAGTCTGGATCCCATATAACCCATCCAGATCCAGTATGACCAGTCTGGATCCCATATAACCCATCCGGATCCAGTATGATCCATCTGGATCCAGTATGACCAGTCTGGATCCCATATAACCCATCCGGACCCAGTATGATCCATCCGGATCCAGTATGACCATTCCGGATCCCATATAACCCATCTGGATCCAGTATGATCCATCTGGATCCCATATAACCCATCTGGATCTAGTATGACCAGTCTGGATCCCATATGACCTGTCCAGATCCAGTATGACTGGTCTGGATCCAGTATGACCCATCCAGATCCCATATAACCCTTCTGGATCCAGTATGACCAGTCTGGATCCAGTATGACCTATGCAGATACCAAATAACCCAACCAGATCCAGTATGACCCATCTGGATCCAGTATGACCAGTCTGGATCCCATATAACCCATCTGGATCCAGTAGGACCAGTCCAGATCCCACATAACCCATCTGGATCCAGTAGGACCAGGCCAGATCCCATATAACCCATCCCAGTCTGGGACCCCCCCAGTTCCCCCATACTGGTACTGGAGGGGTCACAGGACCCCCCAGTTCCCCCATACTGGTACTGGAGGGGTCCAGGACCCCCAGTTCCCCCATACTGGTACTGGAGGGGGTCCGGGACCCCCAGTTCCCCCATACTGGTACTGGAGGGGGTCACAGGCCCCATTGCCCCCGCCATGGGGCCATATAGTGTATAGGCCCAGCCCCATACAACCTATATGGGCCTGCCCAGCCCAGTACCGCCCTCCCAGCCCAGTCTTTCCCTCATACTGGTATTGGGGCGTGGCACTGGGACCTCCCCAGACTCCCCATACTGGTACTGGGGGGCCACACAGGCCCCAGTGCCCTCCCCATGGGATCATAGAGTGTATAGGCCCAGCCCCTTATTACCTGTATGGGCCTACCCAGCCCAGTATCACCCCCCAGTCCAGTCCTTCCCCCATACTGGTACTGGGGGGACGATGACAGGTCCCAGGTACTGGGGGAGGGGTGTGTGACAGGTCCCAGTGCCCCCCACCATGGGGCCATATAGTGTATAGACCCAGCCCCCTACAACCTCTACAGCCCCATCAGACTGGGGGGATATACCACACCCAGTATCCCCCAGTGTACTGGGGGACCCCCCAACAAGGCCCCTATACCCCCCCAACTATACTCCCAGTTCCTCCCAGTCCCGCCACGCACCCAGGACGCGGAGGCGCAGCAGCTGCTGGGCCTGGCTGTGGGCGAGGAAGACGGAGCAGAGGAAGGTGCCGCGGTGGGACACCCCCAGGGCGTCCAGCCGCAGGGACACCTCCTGTGACCCCCCCCTGTAGAATTTGGGGGGGTCCCAGCAGTAGCCGGACCCCCGGAGTGGCTGCGGAGACGCGGCCTGTGCTGGAGTCGTAGGCCAGGAGCCGGCGCCCGGAGCCGCGGTCTTGGTGCCGCCATTCCAGGGCGAAGGGGCCGGGGGGCGGTGAAGGCGCAGTGTAAATCCAGGGGGGACCCCAGGGACCCCCCCGGGGAGGGGGTCAGCGTGAAGACTGAGAGAGGCACTGCGGGGACACGGGGG
The DNA here is from genome assembly GCA_027925045.1 of Hypotaenidia okinawae. Lineage (NCBI taxonomy): Eukaryota > Metazoa > Chordata > Aves > Gruiformes > Rallidae > Hypotaenidia > Hypotaenidia okinawae. The sequence goes on along the minus strand of BSDF01000032.1, from coordinate 232,327 downwards.
GGTAATGGAAGGGGGGGTCTAGGGGGGATGGGGAGGGGCAATGGGGAGATAGGGGGTGTGTGTCGGGGGGGGACATGGGGGTCTGGGAAAATGGGGGACATGGGGATGTGGGGGGGCACTGGGGACATGGGGGGTGGTGGGGGAATGGGGGGGCACTGGGGACATGGGGGGTGTGGGGGGAAATGGGGAGGCACTGGGGAGCTGGGGGGTGTGGGGGGGAATGGGGGGCACTGGGGACATGGGGGGTGTGGGGGAGAATGGGGGGGCACTGGGGACATGGGGGTGTGTGGGGGGAATGGGGGCGCACTGGGGACAGGGGGTTTGGGGGGGCACTGGGGTCATGAGGTGTGGGGGGGAACGAGGGGGCACTGGGGACATGGGGGGTGTGGGGGGGAGATGGGGGGGCACTGGGGAGCTTGGGGGGTGTGGGTGGGGAATGGGGGGGCACTGGGGACATGAGGTGTGGGGGGGAATGAGGGGGCACTGGGGACATGGGGGGTGTGGGGGAATGGGGGGGCACTGGGGACATGGGGGGTGTGGGGGGAAATGGGGAGGCACTGGGGAGCTGGGGGGTGTGGGGGGGAATGGGGGAGCACTGGGGACATGAGGTGGTGGAGGGGGAATGGGGGGGCACTGGGGACATGGGGGCCTGTGGGGGGTCTGTTGTGGGGCAATGAGGATGGGGAGGAAATGGGGGGGGGTTCTGGGGACATGGGGGGCTGTGGGGGGGCAATGGGAACGTGGTGGGATGTTGGGGGAGCTGGGGGGATGGGGATGTGGGGGCAACGGGGGTGGGGAGGTGGGAGGAGGAGAGGTGGGGGGGGGGCATAGGGGGTAGGGGGGCAAGGGGATAGGGGACTTGGGGTGTGGGGGATAGGGGGTGGGGGCACAGGGGGGAGGCAGATAGGGGGTGATGGGGATGGGGCCAGGGACATGGGGGATGGGGGGCATGAAGGGTCTGGGGGGGTGGGGGCATAGGAGAGGGGGGGGCAATGGGGACTTGGGGGTTGTGGGGACAGGGGGATGGGTGGGGGGCATGGTGGGGAGGGGGGGTGTCACACCCAAAGGGGGTGGGGGCCACACGTGCCCCCCTTACCGGTGACGGCGGTGGCAGGGCCGGGGGGTCGGGCTGGGCTCCCCCCTGCAGCAGCGCGCTCAGGCCGTAGCGGGGGGTCCCCAACGTCACCACCCACCAGGACCCCCCAAAACCGGGGGGGCTGCGAGCGGCGGGGTCCAGCCCGGGGCCCAGTCCGGGGGGTCGTCACAGGCACCGTGGGGCTCAGCTCACATTTGGGGGGGGTCCAGGGGGGCCCCACACCCAGGATAAGGCGTCCCAGGGGTCTGGGGGGATGGGGGGGGGGGATCCATAAGTGTGGGGTGGGTTTGGGGGGGGTTTAGGGGGGTTTGGGAGGGGTGACACCCCCAGGCCGTACCGGTGACGTTGAAGGTGACATCAGGCCCCGCGCTGGGGTTTGGGGGGTCTCGGGGCCCCCCGCAGCCAGAGCTGGGCTGGGCGCTGCCTCAGGCTCCCCGAGAGCCCCCCGGCCCCCCCTGCTCCACCAGGGTGCAGAGCAGAGGGTGGGGGGCTGGGGGGGCTCCACAGCCCCCAGCACCCAGCCCGGCACCCAGAGACCTGTGGGACCAAGGAGGGGGAGGGGGTGAGGGGGGATGGGGGGGGCGGCAGGGGCGGCCCAGGGGTGGGGGGTGAGGGGGGTCCCAGGTAAGAGGGAGATGGGGGGGCCAGGGGTAGGGGGTCCCAGGTAAGGGGGTGCTGGGGGGTGGGAGGGTCCCAGAGGGGTCCTGGGGGAGGAGGTTGTCCCGGGGTGAGGGGGGTGGGGGTCAAGGTTGGGGGGGTTCCCAAGCTTGGGGGTCCCGGGGGGGGGTGGGTGTGTCAGGATTGGGGGTGCCGGGGGAAGGGGGAACCCCCAGGGTAGGGGGAGGGGCCCAGGGTGTTGGTGTGTCCCAGATTGGGGGGTTCCTCAGGGGTTGGGGGGGTGTTTCCAGGCCGGGGGTCCCGGGTTGGGGTCCGGGGGGGTCCCGGGGGGTCCCAGTTCCCCCTCCCCCCCAAGTCTCACCCGCCAGCAGCAGCCACCCCGCGGCCATCGGCACCTTCGCTTTCGGTTCCGCGGCGGGAACGGGGCCACGCCCCCTCCATGGCCCCGCCCCCAGGCCCATGGCCCCGCCCCCAGGCCCACAACCCCGGCCCCAGACCCATAGCCCCACCCCCAGACCCGTGGCCCCGCCCCCAGACCCATAGCCCCGCCCCCAGACCCATAGCCCCACTCTCAGACCTACAACCCCGCCCCCAGACTCATAGCCCCACCCCCATACCCGTGGCCCCGCCCCCAAACCCATGGCCCCGCCCCCAGACCCACAACCCCAGCCCCAGACCCATAGCCCCGCCCCCAGACCCATAGCCCCAACCCATAGCCCCGCCTCTACCTTATAGCCCCGCCCCCAGCCCCATAACCCCACTCCCAGCCCCATAGCCCCACTCCATAGCCCCGCCCCCAGCCCCATAGCCCCGCCCCCACCTCACAACCCTGCCCCCAGCCCCATAACCCCACTCACAAGCCTATAGCCCCGCCCCCAGCCCCGCCCATCTGCCCTAGAGCCCCGCCCCCAGCCCCTAACCCTGCTCACTGCTGCCCCACAGCCCTGCCCCATCCCCCCCATAGCCCTGCTCACCGCCCCCTGCGGCCCCACTGCCAGCCCCATAGCCACGCCCACCTTCCTAAAAGCCACGCCCCCTCCCTAAAGCCACACCCCCTCCACAGACAGCCCCGCCCACCTAGAGCCCCCTGTGCCCCAGAGCCCCGCCCACCGGCAATATAGCCCCGCCCATCTCCCTAAGCCCCGCCCACCCAGCAGATACACACTCTCAGCCCTATAGCCCCGCCCCCTTGCCCCGCCCACCTCCCCTAATCCCACCCCTCCCCAAAGAGGCGCCCCCTGCCCTATAACCCCACCCACCTACAGCCCCCCGTGCTCCATAGCCCCGCCCCTTCACTATAACCCCACCCATAGCCCCGCCCCCTGCACTATAACCCCACCCATAGCCCCGCCCCCCGCACTATAACCCCACCCATAGCTCCGCCCCCTGCACTATAACCCCACCCATAGCCCCGCCCCCCGCACTATAACCCCACCCATAGCCCCGCCCCCGCACTATAACCCCACCCATAGCCCCGCCCCCTGCACTATAACCCCACCCATAGCCCCGCCCCCCGCACTATAGCCCCACCCCATAGCCCCGCCCCCCGCACTATAACCCCACCCATAGCCCCGCCCCCGCACTATAACCCCACCCATAGCCCCGCCCCCTGCACTATAACCCCACCCATAGCCCCGCTCCCCGCACTATAACCCCACCCCATAGCCCCGCCCCCCGCACTATAACCCCACCCATAGCCCCGCCCCCTGCACTATAACCCCACCCATAGCCCCACCCACCTGCACTATAACCCCACCCATAGCCCCGCCCCCCGCACTATAACCCCACCCATAGCCCCACCCCCCGCACTATAACCCCACCCATAGCCTCGCCCCCGCACTATAACCCCACCCATAGCCCCGCCCCCTGCACTATAACCCCACCCCATAGCCCCGCCCCCTGCACTATAACCCCACCCATAGCCCCACCCACCTGCACTATAACCCCACCCATAGCCCCGCCACCTGCACTATAACCCCACCCCATAGCCCCGCCCCCAGCACTATAACCCCACCCATAGCCCCGCCCCCCGCACTATAACCCCACCCCATAGCCCCGCCCCCTGCACTATAACCCCACCCATAGCCCCGCCCCCTGCACTATAACCCCACCCATAGCCCCACCCACCTGCACTATAACCCCACCCATAGCCCCGCCCCTGCACTATAACCCCACCCCATAGCCCCGCCCCCCGCACTATAACCCCACCCCATAGCCCCGCCCCCCGCACTATAACCCCACCCATAGCCCCGCCCCCTGCACTATAACCCCACCCCATAGCCCCGCCCCCTGCACTATAACCCCACCCATAGCCCCGCCCCCCGCACTATAACCCCACCCCATAGCCCCGCCCCCTGCACTATAACCCCACCCATAGCCCCGCCCCCTGCACTATAACCCCACCCATAGCCCCACCCACCTGCACTCTAACCCCACCCATAGCCCCGCCCCTGCACTATAACCCCACCCACAGCCCCGCCCCCTGCACTATAGCCCCGCCCCATAGCCCCCCAAGCCCCGCCCACCAGCAGACAGCTGCTTGCAGCCCCACAGCCCCTCACACCCCATAGCCCCGCCCACCTCCCCCCAGCCACGCCCATCTCCCCCGTAGCCCCGCCCCCAGCCCCTCCCCCAGGACCCGGCACCTCCGGCACCATCGACCTTTATGGAGGGTAAAAAAGCCACCGGTACAAAAAGGGGGCGGGGCCTCCCTGATGGGGGGAGGGGTACGGGGGGTCACCCAGGGGTCAGGGTGCCCATGTGACCCTGGGTGACCCCAGGATGGGGGTACCATGATATTGGGGGGGGGACGACGACTTGGGGGGGAGGGGTGGTTCCCAGCTCAGCGCCGGCTGTTTACACACACACACAACACCGACACGGGGTGGGGGGGGGGGCACCCATGGGACCCAGGAGGGCTGGGGGGCACCCATGGGACCCCCATGGGACCCGGTGGGGGCTGGGGGGCACCCATGGGACCCGGGACACACACACAGAGGGGGGCACAAGAGTCATTAGAGGGGGGAGGGGCGAGTCCCATGGGGGGAGGGGGAGGGGGACCCAGCTGTCCAGATGTGATGGGACCCGAACACCTGGGCAGGATGGCACCCAGGGGTGGGGGGGGGGACCTGGGTGTCCAGATGTGACTGGACCCAGCAGTCCAGATGTTACAGGTCCTGGGCACCCAGATGTTGACGGGACCGGGATGTCCAGATGTGATGGGACCCAAACACCAGGTCAGATGGGATTGGGTGTCCAGATGTGATGGAACCAGCAGTCCAGATGTGACAGGACCCAAGCACCCAGGTGGGACAGGATCTGGACACCCAGCTGTGGCGAGACCTACTCATCCAGATGTGACGGGACCCAGTTCTCCAGGTGGGATGGGACTTGGGTGTCCAGATGTGATGGGATCTACTTGTCCAGATGTGATGACACGCAGTTCTCCAGGTGGGACAGGTCCTGGGCACCCAGATGTGACGGGACCTGGATGTCCAGATGTGATGGGACCCAGTTCTCCAGGTGGGATGGGACTTGGGTGTCCAGATGTGATGGGATCTACTTGTCCAGATGTGATGACACGCAGTTCTCCAGGTGGGACAGGTCCTGGGCACCCAGATGTGACGGGACCTGGATGTCCAGATGTGATGGGACCCAGTTCTCCAGGTGGGATGGGACTTGGGTGTCCAGATGTGATGGGACCTGGATGTCCAGATGTGATGGGACCCAGTTCTCCAGATGTGACAGGGCCTGAGCACCCAGGTGGAACAGGTCCTGGGTGCCCAGCTGTGATGGGACCTACTTCTACAGATGTGGTGGGACTCGAGCACCCAGATGTGGTGGGACCTACTTATCCAGCTGTGATGAGACTCAGTTCTCCAGGTGGGACAGGACCTGGACCCCCAGATGTGATGGGACTTGGGTGTCCAGCTGTGAGGAGACCCAAGCACCCAGGTGGGGCAGGTTCTGGATACGCAGATGTGATGGGACCTGAGCACCCAGATGTGACGGGACCCGCTTCTCCAGGTGGGACAGGACCTGGACCCCCAGATGTGGTGGGATTTGGATGTCCAGCTGTGATGGGACCCAGTTCTCCAGGTGGGACAGGACCTGGACCCCCAGATGTGACGGGATTTGGATGTCCAGCTGTGATGGGACCCAGTTCTCCAGGTGGGACAGGACCTGGACCCCCAGATGTGACGGGATTTGGATGTCCAGCTGTGATGGGACCCAGTTCTCCAGCTGTGATGGGACCCAGTTCTCCAGGTGGGACAGGACCTGGACCCCCAGATGTGATGGGATTTGGATGTCCAGCTGTGATGGGACCCAGTTCTCCAGGTGGGATGGGACTTGGGTGTCCAGATGTGATGGGATCTACTTGTCCAGATGTGATGACACGCAGTTCTCCAGGTGGGACAGGTCCTGGGCACCCAGATGTGACGGGACCTGGATGTCCAGATGTGATGGGACCCAGTTCTCCAGGTGGGATGGGACTTGGGTGTCCAGATGTGATGGGACCTGGATGTCCAGATGTGATGGGACCCAGTTCTCCAGATGTGACAGGGCCTGAGCACCCAGGTGGAACAGGTCCTGGGTGCCCAGCTGTGATGGGACCTACTTCTACAGATGTGGTGGGACTCGAGCACCCAGATGTGGTGGGACCTACTTATCCAGCTGTGATGAGACTCAGTTCTCCAGGTGGGACAGGACCTGGACCCCCAGATGTGATGGGACTTGGGTGTCCAGCTGTGAGGAGACCCAAGCACCCAGGTGGGGCAGGTTCTGGATACGCAGATGTGATGGGACCTGAGCACCCAGATGTGACGGGACCCGCTTCTCCAGGTGGGACAGGACCTGGACCCCCAGATGTGGTGGGATTTGGATGTCCAGCTGTGATGGGACCCAGTTCTCCAGGTGGGACAGGACCTGGACCCCCAGATGTGACGGGATTTGGATGTCCAGCTGTGATGGGACCCAGTTCTCCAGGTGGGACAGGACCTGGACCCCCAGATGTGACGGGATTTGGATGTCCAGCTGTGATGGGACCCAGTTCTCCAGCTGTGATGGGACCCAGTTCTCCAGGTGGGACAGGACCTGGACCCCCAGATGTGATGGGATTTGGATGTCCAGCTGTGATGGGACCCAGTTCTCCAGGTGGGATGGGACTTGGGTGTCCAGATGTGATGGGATCTACTTGTCCAGATGTGATGACACGCAGTTCTCCAGGTGGGACAGGACCCCAGCACCCACTCCTGACATCCCCCACCCCCCCCACCTATTAGACAGGACCCCCCACCCCCAAAAGCCCCCACCTCCACCCCCCACAAAGCATTCTGGGCACCCACCTCCAGCGTCATCCCCACCACCGCCACCTCCACACCCATCCCTCCCTCACCCCCACCACCAAACCCCCCTCCCCTTCCTCCCCCTTCCCCCCACCTCACACCTTCCCCCCTCCCCCAAACCCTCCCTCCCCCTCGGCGACCCCCCCCCACCAGCCCCACCCCCACCCCCACCCCCATCCCTCCCCCACTCCCCATCTCCTCCTTGCTCCTTCTTGCTCAACCCGTGAAGGCCGGGAGGAGGAACCACGGGTAGGATGCCCCCGGCGGGGATCCCAGCGGTACCCCCAGCCCCCCGGGGGTGACCAGGCGGTGGCGGCGCTCGCAGTGCCCCTTGTGCCTCATGAAGCTGTCGCGCCACATGAACTTCTTGGCGCAGACGTCGCACTGGTAGGGCTTGAGGCCCGTGTGGGTCTTCATGTGCTCGGTGAGGTGGTGCTTCATCTTGAACTTCTTGTTGCAGACGGGGCAGTCGAAGGGGCGCAGGTTGAGGTGCATGTTGACGTGCCGGTCCCTCATGCTCTTGTGGGAGAAGGCCTTCCCGCAGTGGCACATGAAGATCTTGTTGCCGTCGGCCGCCGAGGCCGTCAGCTGGACGGCGCCGTGTTCCACGGGGGTTTGAGGGGGAAGACCAAGATTTGGTTGCCTTGCATGTCCATGGGGAGGAGGGAACGGGGTTGGAAGGAGGCCGGGTCTTCCAAAGGGTCGTAAGGGGAAGGGAAGTCCTCGGAGGACTCGCAGAAGTTCACTTGTTCCTCCAGTTTGGGGGCGGCGGGGCGGGGGGTGACGGCGGTACTACCGCCACCACCGCGAGAAGGTCCCTCTGTTCCCCGGGCCGGGCCTTCCACGGGGTCTTCATCCTCCTCACAGGTGAGGACCAAGTCCTCCTGGAGCCACTCCTGCTTGACGTAGACCCACTGCTTCTGGGGGACGATGCTGGGCTGGACGTAGAGCGGCCTTCGTCCTCCATCGCCGTCCTCGCTGCCTTCTTCCCCCCTCCAGAAGGTCTCCGGGGGTGCCACCGCCCCCCTCCCTTCCCCACCTCCTCGGCAGGACCCCGGGGGGATATTTCGGGGGGTCGTTCCCATCGCTGGGCTCGCGGGGCTGAAGTAGTTGCTGCTGCTGGGCGACTGGTTGTCGCTGGTGCGGCTGGAGTGGGCGCGGAGGGAGGAGGAGGAAGAGGAAGAGGAGGAGGAAGATGAGGAAGAGGAGGAAGGCCCGGCAGGCCCCGAGGAAGAGGAGGCCCGGCCTTCCTTGAGGAGCTCGGTGCACTTGTCCACGATGTGCCACATCTGCAGGACGCTGCCCACCGTCAGGAAGTTGACGATCTCCTCGGGGGCCATGCTGAGGCGGCCCGTGTAGGCCGAGCCCAGCACCGTCTCGAAGGCCCCGGGGTCCATCACGTTGGGCAGGACGATGGACGTCATGTTCTTCAGCAGCACCTGGTCGTGGAAGTAAGGGGAGGAGGCGGCCAGGACGGCGCGGTGGGCGCGGAAGACGCGGCCTTGGACGTGGATGGAGATGTCGCAGAGCTTCCCCTCCACCCGCTGCTGGTTCAGGTTGGCCAACAAGGCGCTGGTGATCTCGGGGAAGTCCACGTGCAGCAGGGACCCGCCACCCACCCCGCACGAGGCCTCCATGGCGGCGGCGGCGGCGGCGGCGGCGGCGGCGGCGGCGGCGGCGGCGGCTGAGGCGACGCGCCTTCGGGGGGAGGCAAAGGTTCACCCTGGGGGGGACGGGCTTGGGGGAGCATCCAAAGGGGGGAGTTGGGGGGGTTTGGGGGGTTTGAGGGGGATTTGGGGGGGTTTTGGGGAATTTGGGGGGGTTGGAGATGGGTTTGGGGGTGAAGCTCCTTGGGGGGAGCCAAAGGTTCACCCTGGGGGGGACGGGCTTGGGGGAGCATCCAAAGGGGGGAGTTGGGGGGGTTTGGGGGGGTTTGGGGGGTTTGAGGGGTTGGGAGGGTTGGGGGGTTGGGGGGGGGGTTTTGGGGGGAAGTTTGGGGATTTGGGGGTTGGGGATGGGTTTGGGGGTGAAGCTCCTTGGGGGGAGCCAAAGGTTCACCCTGGGGGGGACGGGCTTGGGGGAGCATCCAAAGGGGGAGTTGGGGGGTTTGGGGGGTTTAGGGGATTTGGGGGGTTTGAGAGGGTTGGGAGGGTTGGGGGGGTTGGGGGGGTTTTGGGGGGAGATTTGGGGGGGGGGGTTGGAGATGGGTTTGGGGGTGAAGCTCCTTGGGGGGAGCCAAAGGTTCACCCTGGGGGGGGACGGGCTTGGGGGAGCATCCAAAGGGGGAGTTGGGGGGTTTGGGGGGTTTAGGGGGATTTGGGGGGTTTGAGAGGTTGGGAGGGTTGGGGGGGTTGGGGGGATTTCAGGGGGTTTTGGGGGGTTAGGGGATTTGGGGGGGTTGGAGATGGGTTTGGGGGTGAAGCTCCTTGGGGGGAGCCAAAGGTTCACCCTGGGGGGGACGGGCTTGGGGGAGCATCCAAAGGGGGGAGTTGGGGGGGTTTGGGGGGGTTTGAGGGGGATTTGGGGGGGTTTTGGGGGAATTTGGGGGGGGGGGGGTTGGAGATGGGTTTGGGGGTGAAGCTCCTTGGGGGGAGCCAAAGGTTCACCCTGGGGGGGACGGGCTTGGGGGAGCATCCAAGGGGGCGGGGGGGGGGGGTTGAGGGGGGTTTGGGGGGATTTGAGAGGGTTGGGAGGGTTGGGGGGGGGTGTTTGGGGGGATTTCAGGGGGGTTTTGGGGGGGGTTAGGGGATTTGGGGGGGTTGGGGATGGGTTTGGGGGTGAAGCTCCTTGGGGGGAGCCAAAGGTTCACCAGGGGACGGGCTGTTGGGAGCATCCAAGGGGGGTGGGTTGGGGGGGTTTGGGGGGGATTTGGGGGGGATTCAAGAGGGTTGGGAGGGGGCTGGGTGGGTTTGGGTGGGATTTGGGGGGATTTGGGGGTGAAGCTCCTTGGGGGGAGCCAAAGGTTCACCTGGGGACGGGCTTTGGGAGCATCCAAGGGGGGTTGGGGGGGTTTGAGGGGGTTTGGGAGGGGTTCGGGGGGTTTTGGGGGGATTTCAGGGGGGTGGGGGGTTTGGGGGGATTTGGGGGGGTTTGGGGGGATTTCAGGGGGGTTGGGGGTGACAGTCCTTGGGGGAGCCAAAGGTTCACCCGGGGGATGGGCTTTGGGAGCATCCAAGGGGAGGGGGTTGGGGGGGTTTGGGGGGATTTGAGGGGGTTGGGGATGAGTTTGGGGGTGAAGATCCTTGGGAGGAGCCAAAGGTTCACCCGGGGACGGGCTTGGGGAGCATCCAAGGGGGGCTGGGGAGGTTTGGGGGGGATTTGAGAGGGTTGGGAGGGGGTTGGGGGGGGGTTTGGAGGGGATTTGGGAGGGTTGGAGAGGGTTGGGGGGTTTGGGGGGGGATTTGGGAGGGGTTGGGAGGGGTTTGGGGGAGGTTTGGGGGGATTTGGGCAGATTTGGGGGGAGTTTGGGGGGGGGAGATGGGGGATTCGAAAGGTTTGGGGGGGTTGGGATGGTTTGGGGGGGGTTTGGGGGGGTTTGGGGGTGATGTTCATTGGGGGGACCCAAAGCTTCATCCATGGGCAGATTTAGGACACACACCCCCCCCCAGGGGGTTTTGGGGGGATTTGAGAGCTCTATATATGCCCCCCATCCCCCCCAACCCCTATACATCCCCCCACCACACACCCCCTCTCCACACCTCCCACACCCCCTATACATCCCCCCCGTCCCCCATAGAACCCCCCCAAACCCCCTACATCCTCCCCCTCCCCCCCATATATCCCCCACCCCCCCATACGTGCCCCCCATACACCCCCCACCCCTATACATTCCCCCTCACCCCCATACACCCCCCACCCCTCCCCTATACACCCCCCACCCCCATACAGCCCCCCCACCCCCTACAGACCTCCCCTACAGCCCCATCCCCTACCCCCCCAGCCCCACCCCTAGACCCTATAGCCCCCACCCCTGCCCCCCCAGCCCTATAGATCTCTCCCCAGCCCCTATAGGCTCCCCAAAACACCCCCAATAGCCCCTATGCCCCCCAACATCCCTGATCCCCCCTATAGCTCCAGCGCCTATAGACCCCCCTAAGCACCCCCAATAGCCCCCCATATCCCCTCCCCAACCTGACCCCTAAAACCCAGTCCCTATAGCCCCCACCATAGCCCCCCCAGCCCCCTATAGCCCCCCCATACTCTGACCCCTATACCCCCCTATTCCCCCCCATACCACTACCCCCACACCAGCCCATATTCTCCCTATAGCACCCCCCATCCCCTGGCCCCTATACCCCCCTACAGCCCCCCCATAGCCCCCCGCTCCTTGCCCTATAGCCCCAGGCCCTATAGCCCCCTATAGCCCCCCCATCCCCTGTACCTCCCAACCCTTGGCCCTATAGCCCCCCATAACCTGACACCCATGCACCTGTATACTCCCCACTCCTTACCCTATAGCCCCAGCCCCTATAGCCCCCCACAGCCCCCCATGGCCCCTGCACCCTGAGCCCCACACCCCCTATATCCCAGGCCCCCTAGTTCCCCACAGCCCCTATACTCCCACAGCCCCTATAGCACCAACCCCTATAGCCCCCCCCCCCATAGCCACCTTACCCTGACCCCACACCCCCTATAGCCCCCCACATCCCCAGACCCTATAGCCCCCATCCCCCCATCCCCTGACCCCCATCCCCCCTTACAGCCCCCCACACCCCAGCCCCTATAGCCCCCCCACCCCATATACCCCCACCCCGTGGCCCACAGCCCCCCATAGTCTCCATACCCCAGCCCCCTATAGCCCCCCCTGTGCCCCACAGTCCTGGCTCTATAGCCCCCCAAGCCCCCAGCCCCTGACCCCCGCCCCCAGCTCCTACAGCCCCCTATAGCCCCCCTTGCCCCACAGCTCCAGCCCCTATAGCCCCCCATTGTCCCCCCAAGCCCCTAGCCCCTGACCCCCACCCCCTACAGCCCCCTTTACCCCCACCCCTCACCCCATAGTCCCCCATAGCCCCAGCCCCTATAGCTCCCCACAGCCCCTATAGCCCCCCAGCCCCTGACCCCCACCCCCAGTCCCAATGGTCCCCCCAAGCCCCCATGCTCTGACCCCACCCAGGCCCTATAGCCGCCCAGAACCCCCCAAGCCCCCATCCCAATCCCCCCAGCCCCTATGCACCCCCTTAGCCCCCCGGCCCCTATAGGCCTCCCAAAGCCCCCATGCCCTGACCCACTCCAGCCCCTATAGCCTAGCCTCAGCCCTATAGCCCCCAGAGCCCCCCCAAAGCCCCCATGCCCTGACGCCCCCAGCCCCTGTAGCCCCCCTATAGCCCCCCAGCCCCTATAGCCCCCACAGAGCCCCCCCAAGCCCCCACCCCCTGATCCCCCATCCCCTATAGCTCCCCTATAGCTCCCCAGAGCCCCCCAAGCCCCCATCCCCTGATCCCTCCCATCCCCTATAGCCCCCCTATAGCGCCCTTATAGCTCCCCAGAGCCCCTTCATAGCCCCCATGCCCTGGCCCCCCCATCCCCTAGAGGCCCCCTCTAGCCCCCAGCCCCTATAGCCCCCTATAGCCCCCCAAGCCCCCATGCCCCTGACCCCCCTAGTCCCTATAGCCCCCCTATAGCCCCCAGCCCCTATAGCTCCCCTATAGCCCCCCAAAGCCCCCATGCCCTGACCCCCTCCAGCCCCTATAGTCCCCCTATAGGCCCCAGTCCCCTAGAGCCCCCTATAGCCCCCCCAAGACCCCATCCCCTGATCCCCCCAGCCCCTATAGCCCCCCTCTAGCCCCCAGCCCCTAGAGCCCCCTATAGCCCCCCAAAGCCCCCATGCCCTGGCCCCCCGCAGCCCCTCTAGCCCCCCTCTAGCCCCCAGCCCCTAGAGCCCCCTATAGCCCCCAGCCCCAAGCCCCCATGCCCTGACCCCCCGCAGCCCCTATAGCCCCCCTCTAGCCCCAGCCCCAGAACCCCTATAGCTCCCCTATAGCCCCCCAAAGCCCCCATCCCCTGACCCCCCCAGCCCCTCGAGCCCCCCCGAGCCCCCATCCCCGCCCCCATCCCCTGCAGCCCCCTCCCCGCCCCCCCACCCCTTCTCCCCCCCTTCCCCCCCCCCCCCAGTCCCGGTACCCCCGTCCCGGGCCGGCCCCGCCCCCGCCCCGCCCCGCCCCCCCCCCCCCCCGCCCACCCGCGCTCTGGGGCTCAGGGCGCCGCCGCCGCCATCTTGGCGCTCCCCCCGCCGCCCCGCCCCCTCCGGCCTCGGCCACGCCCCCTCCCCCCGAGCCCCGCCCCCTCCCGCCTTAAAGCGGCGCCGCCGGGCCCCGCCCCCCGCCACGTAACGGCTCCCTTAACCCCCTCAGGCCACGCCCCCTCCCTCAGGCCACGCCCACCCGGGGGCGGAGCCTCTTAAAGGGACCGCGCCGGCGGCGCAGTAACAAAACGGAGCTTTATTGGGGGCGGGGCCGGGCGCGAGGGGGCGGGGCCGTGGAGGGAGGCGTGGTCTACCGGGAGGGCGGGGCCAACCGAAAGGGGCGTGGCCTGGTTGAAAGGGGCGCAGCCTGACCGGGGGGGGGGGGGGAGGGCCAGACGGGAGGGGGCGTGGCCTGACCACGTGGGGGCGTGGTCTAGCCGAGGGGTGGGGCTCGGCCTGACCGGGGATTGGCTGAGCCGGAGAGGGCGTGGCCTGACCCGAAAGGGGCGTGGCCTGACCGGAGGGGGCGGGGCTAGTCCGAGTCCGACAGCACGATGATCTCCTCGGGGTCGCACTGCGTCGCCACGCTGGTCTGGGGGGGATGGGGGGGGGCAGGTGTTTGGGGGGGCACAGCCCAGGGTCGGGGGGCACACACCCCCAGACCCCTCCCCTGGGCAGGACCGGGACCCCCAGGGACCTCCCCAGCAGGACAGGGACCCCCCAGGGACCCCCCAACAGGATAGGGACCCCCCAGCAGGATAGGGACCCCCAGGGACCCTCCCAGCAGGACAAGGACCCCCAGGGACCCCCCCAGCAGGACAGGGAAACCCCAGGGACCCTCCTCAGCAGGACTAGGACCCCCAGGGACCCCCCAGCAGGACAGGGACCCCCCAGGGACCCCCCAGCAGGACTAGGACACCCACAGGGACCCCCCAACAGGACTGGGACCCCAGGGACCCCCCCCAGCAAAACAGGGACCCCCAGGGGAAGACTGGGACCCCCCCAGGACCACTCCTCAAGAGGATGGACCCCCCCGCCCGAGACCCCCCTAAGAAGATGGGGACCCCCAGCCACCCCCCCAAGAACAGGGACCCCCAGGGACCCAACCCAGCAGAACAGGGACCCTAGAGACCCCCCCAGGGCAGGACTGGGACCCTCAGGGACCCCCCCAGCAGAACAAGGACCCCCCAAGAACCCTCCTAGGAGGATGAGGTCCCTTAGGGACCCCCCAGGAGAACAGGAACCCCTCAAGGACCCCCCCCCAGCAGGACAGGGACCCCCCAGGACCTCCCCCCAAGAAGACAGGGAACCCCCAGTAGAACAGGGACCCCCAGGGACCCCCCCCAGGGCAGGACTGTGAACCCCAGGGACCCCCCAGCAGGACAGGGACACCCCAGGACCCCCCCCCCCCCAAGAAGATGCGGACCCCCAGGGTCCCCCCAGCAGAACAGGGACCCCAGAGACCCCCCCCCAGGGCAGGACTGGAACCCCCCCAGAACCCTCACCCCCCCGCAAGGGTCCAGCATGAAGGGGAACCCCAGGACCCCCCCCCCCCAAAAAAGGACATCCCCCACCCCACACCCCCCTCCACCCAGCCCCCCCTCACCTTGCAGGCCTTGGGGGGGGGGCGCTGGGGGCTGCCCTGGGAGCTGCTCACCAGGTCCCTCCCGGGGGAGTCGGCCCGGGTGGAATCGGGGAGGGGGCTGTGCCGGGAGGGGGGCAGCCCCCAAGACCCCCCCCAACTCCTCATCCTCCTCCTCGCTGTGCACCTCGATGCTGGGGGGCGGGGGGGGCACAATATCGGTACCCCTCAGACCCCACTGAACCCCCAATTCCACCCCCCAGACCCCAATAACCCCCCCAGACCCCAATAAACACCCCCAGACCCCTTTGAACCCCCAATTCTACCCCCCAGACCCCAATAACCCCCCCAAACCCCAATAACCCCCCCGGACCCCCTTATTTCTCCCCCCAAACCCCTTTTAATCCCCCCAGACCTCCTCATCCCCCCCAAAAAGCCCTTTATTCCCCCCAAAACCTCCTTATCTCCCCCCAAACCCCCTTAATTCCCCCCAGACCCCCCCAAAAACCCCCTTATTCCCCCTAAAACCTCCTTATCCCCCTCCAAGTCCCCCCCAAACCCCCTTTATCTCCCTGCAACCCCCTTAATTCCCCTCCCAGACCCCACTCATCCCCCCCCAAACCCCCTTATTCCCCCCAGGACCCCCAAATCCTCCCCTAAACCCCATTATTCCCCCTCCAGACCCCCTTAATTCCCCCCAGACTCTGTTATGCCCCCCAGACCCCATTATTCCCCCCAAAACCACCTTTATCCCCACCCAAAACCCCCTTTATCCCCCCCAGACCCCCTTAATTCCCCTCCCAGCCCCCCCCATCACCCCAAACCCCCTTTATCCCCACCCAAGACCCCCTTATCCCCCCCAGACCCCCTTAATTCCCCTCCCAGCCCCCCTCATCCCCCCCAAACCCCCTTATTCCCCCCAGACCCCCTTTATCCCCCCCAGACCCCTTTAATTCCCCTCCCAGCCCCCCTCATCCCCCCCAAACCCCCTTTATCCCCACCCAAGACCCCCTTATCCCCCCAGAACCCCTTAATTCCCCTCCCAGCCCCCCTCATCCCCCCCAAACTCCCTTTATCCCCACCCAAGACCCCCTTATCCCCCCCAGACCCCCTTAATTCCCCTCCCAGCCCCCCTCATCCCCCCCAAACCCCCTTTATCCCCACCCAAGACCCCCTTATCCCCCCCAGACCCCCTTAATTCCCCTCCCAGCCCCCCCCATCCCACCCAAACCCCCTTTATCCCCCCCAAACCCCCTTATTCCCCCCCAAACCTCCTTATCTCCCCTCCCAGACCCCCTTTATCTCCCCCCAAACCCCCTTATCCCCCCCAGACCCCCTTAATTCCCCTCCCAGCCCCCCCATCCCCCCCAAACCCCCTTTATCTCCCCCCAAAACCCCCTTATTCCCCCCAGACCCCCTTATCCCCCCCAGAACCCCTTAATTCCCCTCCCAGCCCCCCTCATCCCCCCAAACCCCCTTTATCCCCACCCAAGACCCCCTTATCCCCCCAGACCCCCTTAATTCCCCTCCCAGTCCCCCCTCATCCCCCCAAACCCCCTTTATCCCCCCAGACCCCCTTAATTCCCCTCCCAGCCCCCCTCATCCCCCCCAAATCCCCTTTATCCCCACCCCAAGACCCCCTTATCCCCCCAGACCCCTTTATTCCCCCCTAAACCTCCTTAACCTCCTCCCTAGACACCCCAAACTCCCTTTACCCCCCCCCCCCCCAAATACCTGCTGCCTGGGCGCAGCTCCAGCCGGCTCCTCTTGGCGGGGGGCTGGGTGCCCCGTTGAGGCTGGTGGAGGTGATGGCGGTGCCCCCTGTCCCCCCCAAATCCCCCTCCCCCCTCTTTACCCAACACTCGGGGGGGTACAGCTTTTTTGGGGGGGGTGTTGGTAAGTCCAAAGGTGACACTTCCCCCCCGCGCCCCCCCCCTCGATTCGGCTTCCTTGGGGGGGGGTAGGGATTTGGGGGGGGTGGGGGGGGGTCGGGGGGTTCGGAGGGTTGTGGGGAAGGGGGGCGGTTTTGGGGGGCGGGGGGGGGGCTGGGGGGTCTCTGGGGGTTCCAGGGGTAACGTTTCGATCTCCAAAACGAAGAGTTGGGGAGGGGGGGGTGAGGGGGGCTGAGGGGGGGTGGGGTGGCCGCTGCCTTCGGCCTCGCCTCTTCTTCCTCTGGGGGCGGCCACGGCGTCGGCGTGATGACGTCATCTGGGGGGGGGGGGATGGGGGTGGTCACTCCCCACCCCAAAATAAAGGGGGGGATGGGGGGGGTGGGGGTGGGGGTGTCACCATGGTGGCACCATCTGTACCCACCCTGCGCTGGGGTGGCGCCTTCATCACCGCGCCCCTCCTCCTCCTCCTCCTCCTCCTCCTCCTCTTCCTCCTCTTCCTCCGCTGTGACGTCATCGTTGGCGTCATCCTTGACGTCATCGCGGCGCGGCGCGGCGGCGTCCGCCTCGGAGGAGGAGCCTTCTTCCTCTTCCTCCTCCTCCTCTTCCTCCTCCTCTTCCTCTTCCTCCTCCTCCTCTTCCTCCTCTTCCTCTTCCTCCCGGCTCTTGGCGGACGCTGGGCTCTGCGGCGGGCGGGTGATGTCATCGTCCCCAGTGATGTCATCACCGCCATGACATCACCGTGATGCCGTCGAAGTGATGTCATCGCCATGGTGATGTCATCGCTGTGACATCATCACCACAAAAGATCCCTCTGCTCCCCACTTCCTCACGGCCGTGATGTCACCACCGCGATGACGTCATCGTTGTGACGTCATCACTACCCGAACTCTTCCCCCCATTCCTCATTGTCATGACATCATCACCATGATGATGTCATTGTTGTGACATCACCACCGCCCCAAAGTCCCGATTCTTCGTTGTTGTGACGTCATCACCATGATGATGTCGCCACCGTGATGACATCATCATGGTGATGACCCAACAGCCCCTTTCTCAGTGATTCCTCATCACCGTGACGTCATCGCCATGACGATGTCATCACCGTGACGTCACCGCTGCCCCAAACGCCCCCTTTCTCCCCAAGTCCTCATTGTTGTGATGTCACCGCCGTGATGATGTCATTGCCGTGATGTCATCACCACCCAAAAAAACCCCTTTCCCCAATTCCTCACTGATGGGATGTCATCAGTGTGACGTCATCACCGTGATGTCATCACCACCCAAGCCCCTTTCTCCCCAATCCCTCATTGCCGTGCCATCATAGCCACAATGCCATTCGTGACATCAGCACCATGATGATGTCATCACAGTGATGTCATCACCGCCCAACCCCCTCCCTTCCTCCCCAACTCCTCATTGCCATGACATCACCGTAACGATGTCATCGCCGTGATGTCATCACCATGACGTCATCACCACCAATCTATTTCTCCCCACTTCCTGGTTGCTGTGATGTCATCGCTGTGACGTCATCATCACCCAAAAATCGCCCCTTTCTCCCCAATTCCTCATTGCCATGACATCATAGACACGATGGCATTGGCATGACGTCATCGTGATGATGTCATCACAGCGATGTCATCACCCCCAAGCCCCCTAATTCCTCATTGCCATGACATCACTGTAACAAAGTCATCGCCGTGATGTCATCACCATGACATCATCACCACCAAACCCCCTTTCTCCCCATTCCTCATCGCTGTGACGTCATCACCACAAAACCCCCCGCCCTTTTCTCCCCACTTCCTCGTTGCCGTGACGTCATCGCCGTGACGTCATCACCACAAACCCCACCCCTTTCTCCCCACTTCCTCGTTGCCATGACATCATCGCCATGACGTCATCACCACCAACCCCCTTCTCCCCACTCCTCGTTGCCATGACGTCATCACCGTGACGTCATCACCACAAACTCCACCCCTTTCTCCCCACTTCCTCATTGCCATGACGTCATCGCTGTGACGTCATCACCACAAAACCCCCGCCCTTTTCTCCCCACTTCCTCGTTGCCATGACATCATCGCCGTGACCTCATCATCACCAAAAAGCCACCCCCCTTTCTCCCCACATCCTCGTTGCCATGACGTCATCACCGTGACGTCATCACTACCAAAAAACCCGCCCCCTTTCTCCCCACTTCCTCGTTGCCGTGATGTCATCGCTGTGACATCATCACAACAAACCCCGCCCCCTTTCTCCCCACTTCCTCGTTGCCGTGACATCATCACTGTGACGCCATCACCATGACATCATCGCCATGACGTCATCACCACCCCAAATCTCCCCCCTCCCCTCCCCTCCCCCCCCCCCCCTTTTTCTCCCCAGCTCCTCACCCGTGGCGGGGGGGGTTTCTGGGGGTGCCGGGGGGGTGTTGGGGTCCCCTCCGCCCCCCGCCTGCCGCCGCCGCGCCGCCCGCTTGCGCCCGCGCTCCTCCTCCTCGCTCTCGTCCTGCAGCTGGGCGTAGTGCGAGATGACGTCATCCAGCCGCGTCAGCGCCACCGCCCGGTTCTTCCGCAGACGCTTGGCCAGCTCCGGGTCGCCCAGCGCGGGGTCCATCCCTGGGGGGGGGCAATTGGGGAGGGGTCAGTGCTGAGACACCCTGGGAGGGGCAACGAGTCACCCCCAAGGAGACCCAGGGACCCCTTAACGAGCCCCAGGGACCCCTAACGAGCAACAGGGACCCCTAACGAGCTCCAGGGACCCTTAACGAGCCCCAGGGACCCCTAATGAGCCCCAGGGACCCTTAACGAGCCCCAGGGACCCCTAATGAGCCCCAGGGACCCCCAACAAACTCCAGGGACCCTTAATGAGCTCCAGGGACCCCTAATGAGCTCCAGGGACCCCTAACGATCCCCAGGGACCCTTAATGAGCCCCAGGGACCCTTAATGAGCTCCAGGGACCCTTGACGAGCTCCAGGGACCCCCAAGGAGCCCCAGGGACCCCTAACGAGCCCCAGGGACCCTTAATGAGTCCCAGGGACCCCCAACAAACTCCAGGGAGCCCCAATGAGCCCCAGGGACCCCTAATGAGCCCCAGGGACCCCTAACGAGCTCCAGGGACCCCCAATGAGCCCCAGGGACCCGTAACGAGATCCAGGGACCCCTAACGAGCCCCAGGGACCCTTAATGAGCCCCAGGGACCCCCAATGAGCTCCAGGGACCCTTAATGATCTCCAGAGACCCTTAATGAGCCCCAGGGACCCCTAACGAGCCCCAGGGACCCTTAACGAGCTCCAGGGACCCCCAATGAGCCCCAGGGACCCTTAATGAGCCCCAGGGACCCCTAACGAGCCCCAGGGACCCTTAATGAGCCCCAGGGACCCCCAATGAGCTCCAGTGACCCTTAATGATCTCCAGAGACCCTTAATGAGCCCCAGGGACCCCTAACGAGCCCCAGGGACCCTTAATGAGCTCCAGGGACCCTTAATGAGCTCCAGGGACCCCCAAGGAGCCCCAGGGACCCCTAACATACTCCAGGGACCCTTAATGAGCCCCAGGGACCCCTAACGAGCCCCAGTGACCCTTAATGAGCTCCAGAGACCCCTAATGAGCTCTACAACCCCTAACGAGCTTCAGGGACCCCCCACGAGCTCTGCAACCCCTAATGAGCTCCAAGGACCCTTAATGAACTCTACAACCCCTAACGAGCTCCAGAGACCCTTAATGAGTTCTATAGCCCCTAACGAGCTCCAGGAACCCTTAGTGAGCTCCAGGGACCACTAACGAGCTCCATCACCCCCTCATGGGCTCCATCAACTTTCCAGGAGCCCCAGTGACCCCAACAAACTCCAGGGACCCTTAACGAGCTCTACAACCCCTAACGAGCTCCAGAGACCCTTAATGAGTTCTATAGCCCCTAACGAGCTCCAGGAACCCTTAGTGAGCTCCAGGGACCACTAACGAGCTCCATCAACATCCTACAGGCTCCATCACACCCCCCCGGGCTCCATCAACCTTCCAGGAACCTCAGTGACCCCCAAGGAGCCTCATCAACATCCTTGGGGCTCCACCACCCCTCATGGGCTCTATCATCCTCCCAGGAGCTCCAGGGACCCCAACAAGCTCCAGGGACCCCAACAAGCTCCAGTGACCCCCAACAAGCTCCACCAGCCTCCTATGGGCTCCATCATCCTTCCAGAAGCTCCAGTGACCCCCAACGAGCTCCATCAACCTCCTGTGGGCTCCATCATCCTTCCAGGAGCACCAGTGACCCCAAAGAGCTCCAGAAGCTCCAGTGACCCCCAACGAGCTCCATCAACCTCCTGTGGGCTCCATCAACCTTCCAGAAGCCCCAGTGACCCCCAAAAAGCTCTACAACCCCCGTGAGCTCCCTCAGTATTCTACAGGCTCCATCAACAGCCTATGGGCTCCATCAACCTTCCAGGAGCTCCAGAGATCCCCAAGGAGCTTCACAAGCCCCAGTGAGCTCCACCAACCCCCAACGAGCTCCAGCAACAGCCTATGGGCTCCATCACCCCCTCATGGGCTCCATCAACCTTCCAGGAGCTCCAGTGACCCCCAGGGAGCTCCACAACCCCAACAAGCTCCATCAGTGTCTTATGGGCTCCATCAACCTCCTCCAGGCTCCATCCCCCACACCCCCCCATGGGCTCCATCCACCTTCCAGGAGCTCCAGTGACCCCCAAGGAGCTCCACCCCCTCCATGATATCCAATGACCTCACACAGGCTCCATCACCTCCTCCAGGAGCTCCATCACCTCTCCATGAGCTCCAGCCCCCCACGAGCTCCACCACACCCCCCACAAGCTCCATCACTGCCTCCAATTTCCAGTGGCCTTGTACAACCTCCAGCACCCCCCCCCAGGAGCTCCAGCACCCCCTAGGAGCTCCAGCACCTCCCCAGGAGCTCCAGCACCCTCTCTGGTCTCCAGTGACCTTCTTCATGCTCAACCACACCCCTGTGGGCCCCAACAACCTTCAACAAGCTACACCACCCCTCCACGAGCTCCATCAAACCTCCACAAGCTCCACCACCCTCTCTGCTCTCCAGCGACCTTCTACGAGCTCCAGCACCCCTCCATGGTCTCCACCATCCCCCACGGGCTCCACCAACCTCCTAAAAGCTCCATCACACCCCCACGACCTCTACCACCCCTCCACAAGCTCCACTGCCCCCCATAAGCTCCACCACCCTCTCCAATCTCCAGTGACCTTCTCCAAGCTCCACCACACCCTTACGAGCTCCACCACACCCCCTATGAGCTCCACCACACCCCTATGAGCTCCACCACACCCCTATGAGCTCCATGACCCTTCTCCAAGCTCCACCACAACCCCACGGGCTCCACCAATCTCCTACAAGCTCCACCACACCTCCATGACCTCCCCTACAAGCTCCACCACACCCATACAGGCTCCACCACCCTTCTATGAGCTCAACCACCCCCCTATGAGCTCCACCAACCTTCTACAAGCTCCACCACACCCTCATGAGCTCCATCACGTCCCTAGGGCCTCCACTAACCACCCCTACAAGCTCCATCACGCTTCTACAAGCTCCACCAACCTTCTACACGATCCACTATGCCCCAACGAGCTCCACCACCTCTCCACAACCTCCCCTATGAGCTCCAGCACACCCCTACGAGCTCCACTACCGCCCAGTGACCTCCACTATGAGCTCCATCAACCTTCTGTGAGCTCCACCAAACCCCTATGGGCTCCTCTGTGAGCTCCACCACATCCTTATGGGCTCCATCAACCTCCTAGAAGCTCCAGCACTTCTCCGCCACGTCCCTACGAGCTCCACTACCCCACCGTGACCTCCCCTATGAGTTCCACCACGTCCCTATGAGCTCCACCACCTCTCCACAACCTCCTCTATGAGCTGCACCACATTCCTATGGGACCTCTATGAGCTCCACCACACCCTCATGGGCTCCACCAGCCTCCTACGAGCTCCACCACCTCTCTACATCCTCCCCTATGATCTCCACCACCTCTCCACAACCTCTCCTACGAGCTCCACCACATCCTTATGGGCTCCACCAGCCTCCTACAAGCCCCACCACCTCCCTACAACCTCCTCTACGAGCTCCACCACCTCCCCACAACCTCCCCTATGAGCTCCACCACATCCTTATGGGCTCCACCAGCCTCCTACGAGCTCCACCACCTCCCTACATCCTCCCCTATGAGCTCCAGCACCTCTCCACAACCTCTCCTATGAACTCCAACACATTCCTATGGGCTCCTCTACGAGCTCCAACACATCCTTATGGGCTCCACCAACCTCCTACGAGTTCCAGCACCTCTCTACAACCCCCCTATGAGCTCCATCAACCTTTTATGAGCTCCCCCAACCACCCCTATGAGCTCCATCACCTCCCCTACAAGCTCCACCACACTCTCATGGGCTCCACCAGCCTCCTACGAGCTCCACCACCTCTCTACATCCTCCCCTATGAGCTCCACCACCCCTCCACAACCTCTTCTATGAGCTCCACCACATTCCTATGGGATCCTTTATGAGCTCCACCACATCCTTATGGGCTCCACCAGCCTCCTACGAGCTCCACCACCTCTCTACATCCTCCCCTATGATCTCCACCACCTCTCCACAACCTCTCCTACGAGCTCCACCACATCCTTATGGGCTCCACCAGCCTCCTACAAGCCCCACCACCTCCCTACAACCTCCTCTACGAGCTCCACCACCTCCCCACAACCTCCCCTACAAGCTCCACCACACCCTCATGGGCTCCACCAGCCTCCTACGAGCTCCACCACCTCTCTACATCCTCCTCTACGAGCTCCACCACCCCTCCACAACCTCTTCTATGAGCTCCACCACATCCTTATGGGCTCCACCAGCCTCCTACGAGCTCCACCACCTCTCTACATCCTCCCCTATGAGCTCCACCACCCCTCCACAACCTCTTCTATGAGCTCCACCACATCCCTATGGGATCCTTTATGAGCTCCACCACATCCTTATGGGCTCCACCAGCCTCTTATGAGCCCCACCACCTCTCTACATCCTCCCCTATGATCTCCACCACCCCTCCACAACCTCTCCTATGAGCTCCACCACATCCTTATGGGCTCCACCAGCCTCCTACGAGCTCCACCACCTCCCTACAACCTCCCCTACGAGCTCCACCACGCCCCTACGACTCCCACCCGCCCTCCAAGCTCTCCCAGCCTCTCCCAGCCCTCCCCAACCCCCCTCACCGGGCCGATACTGGTCGGTGAGGTGGCTCCCGAAGTTGTACACCAGGTCCAGGTGCCGCCGTTCCTGGAGCCGGTTCCCCACCTCCCGAAAAGCATCTTGAGCCATGTTCTCCATCTGCCTCCTGGCCAGGCCCAGGCTGTGGCGGGCGCTGGCCTTCTGGATCACCTTCAGGATGTCCCCGTAGTCCGGGAACACCTCGGGCCGGTTGATGAAGCGCTCGATGCGCCGGAGCTCTGGGAGCTCCAACAGCCTTCCCCAGGCTCCACCGCACCCTGATGGGCTCCACCAGCCTCCAAGAGCTCCGGCACCTCTCCACAACCTCCCTATGAGCTCCACTACCCCACCATGACCTCTCCTATGAGTTCCACCACGTCCCTATGAGCTCCACCACCTCTCCACAACCTCTCCTATGAACTCCAACACATTCCTATGGGCTCCTTTATGAGCTCCAACACATCCTTATGGGCTCCACCAATCTCCTATGAGCTTCACCACCTCCCTACAACCTCCCCTACGAGCTCCACCAACCTTCTATGAGCTCCCCAAACCACCCCTAGGAGCTCCATCACCTCCCCTACAAGCTCCACCACATCCTTATGGGCTCCACCAGCCTCCTACGAGCTCCACCACCTCTCTACATCCTCCCCTACGAGCTCCAGCACCTCTCCACAACCTCCTCTATGAGCTCCACCACATCCTTATGGGCTCCACCAGCCTCCTACGAGCTCCACCACCTCCCTACAACCTCCCCTACGAGCTCCACCACCTCCCTACAACCTCCCCTACGAGCTCAACCACCTCCCTACAACCTCCACTACGAGCTCCACCACCCCTCCACAACCTCCCCTACGAGCTCCACCACCCCCCTACGACTCCCACCCGCCCTCCAAGCTCTCCCAGCCTCTCCCAGCCCTCCCCAACCCCCTCACCGGGCCGATACTGGTCGGTGAGGTGGCTCCCGAAGTTGTACACGAGGTCCAGGTGCCGCCGTTCCTGGAGCCGGTTCCCCACCTCCCGAAAAGCATCTTGAGCCATGTTCTCCATCTGCCTCCTGGCCAGGCCCAGGCTGTGGCGGGCGCTGGCCTTCTGGATCACCTTCAGGATGTCCCCGTAGTCCGGGAACACCTCGGGCCGGTTGATGAAGCGCTCGATGCGCCGGTTGACCTCGGGGTAGCGGGTGCCGCGGTAGGGGATGCGCTGCTCGATGACGCGCCCGGTCAGGCTGCTGCACTCCTTGAGCTGGCAGAGCCGCTGGAAGATGCTCATCATCTTCCTCTTGAGCCGGCTCTCCTGGAGGTAGGTGGAGTCCTCGCTGTCCAGCTCGGCCAGGTCCAGCTCCCTCTCCTGGAGGCGCCGGATCTCCCCCGTGTAGACGCGCAGCAGGTTCTCCAGGTACCGGATCTGGCGCTTGGAGCCGCCGCCGCCGCCGCCGCGCGGGGACGGAGCCGCCGAGGAGGAGGATGGGGATGAGGATGGAGCAGCAGCGGGATGAGGAGGAGGATGAGGAGGCGAGGAGGAGGAGGAGGAGGAGGGAGGAGGAGCGGGGAGCAGGGGCAGCTTGCGGCGGGCGCCGTGGGCCTTGAGCACGGTGCAGAGCTCGTTGATGTAGACGTAGACCTTGGCGCGCCGCGCTCGCACCCGGCCCAGGCAGCGGCCCAGCACGTTGCGCAGCTCGGCCGAGCCCAGGAACTGGGGGCTGCTCTTCTGCAGGCGGGAGGAGAGGAAGGGCAGCACCTCGGGGTGCTCCTGGGTCAGCTGGGAGCACAGCTCCAGGAACTGGGGGGGAGAGAGGGTAGTTAGGGGCACTGGGAGACACTGGGAGGCACTGGGAGGGGACTGGGGGGATTGGGTGGGGACTGGGAGGCACTGGGATAGACTGGGATAGACTAGGAAGAGACTGGGATAGACTGGGAGGGGACTGGGATGCACTGGGATGGACTGGGAAAAGACTGGGATGCACTGGGATGGACTGGGAGGGGACTGGGAGGCACTGGGATGGACTGGGAAGGGACTAGGATGCACTGTGATAGACTGAGAAGAGACTGGGATGCACTGGGGGTTACTGGGAGGGGATTAGGAGAGGATTGGGAGGGCACTGGGATGCACTGGGAGGGACTGGGAGGGACTGGAGGGGAGTTGGGAGGGGATTGGGAGGGGACTGGGAGGGACTGGGAGGGACTGGGAGGGGACTGGGATGCGCTGGGAGGGACTGGGGGGCACTGTGAGGGGGCTGGGGAGGGCACTGGGATGTACTGGGGAGACTGGGAGGAGAAACAGGGGGGCAGAGAGGGGACACGGGGAGGGGGGGACACAGACACCCGCCCAACCCCCCCCAGGGGGGTCCCAGCCCCACAATGACCCCCCCAGAGAGGGTGACATGGGGGGGGGGGGGTGACACCCTGGGGGTGGGGGGGACACTGAGGGGGGGGACAGTGGGAGGGTGACACCTGGGGGGGTGACACGGGGTGGGGTGACACTGGAGGGGGTGACCCAGGGGGGTGGGGGACACCCTGGGGGGGACACACGGGTGACCTGGGGGGGGGGGGGGGTGACACCCTGGGAGGGGGGTTGACATAGGGGGGTGACACCCTGTTGGGGGGTGTGACATGGGGGTGGGGGGGGATACAGGTGACCCAGAGGGGTGGGTGACACCCTGGGGGGGTGACATGGGGAGTGGGTGACCCCGGGGGTGGGGGAGACGCTGGGGGCGGGTAACACCCTGTGGGGGTGACACTGGGGGGGGGGGTGACATGGGGGTGGGGACACCCTGGGGGGACACACCGGTTGGGGGTGACACTGGGGGGGGGGGGTGACACCCTGGGGGGTGGGGACACCTTGGGGGTGGGTGATGGAGGGGTGACGACACCCTGGGGGGAGGGGGAGGGTGGGATACACGGGTGACCCAGGGGGGTGGGTGACACCCTGGGGGTGGGTGACCCT
Source organism: Hypotaenidia okinawae (assembly GCA_027925045.1). NCBI lineage: Eukaryota > Metazoa > Chordata > Aves > Gruiformes > Rallidae > Hypotaenidia > Hypotaenidia okinawae. The sequence continues at coordinate 205,418 of BSDF01000032.1, read as the reverse complement.
TGGGGGGGTGACATGGGGGGAGGGGTGACATGGGGGGAGGGGTGACACCCTGGGGACACACAGGGGTGACCCGGGGGGTTGGAGGGTGTGACATGGGGAGTGGGTGACCCCAGGAAGTGACACTGGGGGGGTGACACCCTGGGGGGGGACACACCCTTGGGTGGGGGGTGACATGGGGGTGGGGACACCCTGGGGGGGGGGGTGACAGGAGTGACTTGGGGGGGGTGACCCCCTGGGTGGGGAGTGACAGGCGTGGGGGTGGGGGGGTGTGACCTGGGGGGTGACTTGGGGGGTGGGTGACACCCTTGGGTGGAGGGGGTGACCCAGGGTTGGGGACCCCCTGGGGAGGGGGGTGTGACCCCCTGGATGGGGGGGGGGGGGAACCCAGAGGTGGGGGATGACAGGGGGGAGGGGTGACCTGGGGGGGGGTGTGACACGGGGGGGGGGTGTGACATGGGGGGGAGGGGTGACATGGGGGGTGACGTAACATGGGGGGGGGGTGACATGGGGGGGGGGGGGGTGGGTGACCCAGGGTTGGGGACCCCTTGGGAGGGGGTGACCCCCTGGATGGGGGTGGGGGTGTGACACTCGGGGGGGGAGGGGATTCCAGGGGTGGGGGGATGATGGGGGGGGAGGGGTGACCGGGGGGTGACCTGGGGGGGTGACCCAGAGTTGGGGACCCCCAGGGGGGGAGGGGGTTGGTTTGGGGGTGGGGGTGGGGGAGGGTCTCACCTCTCCGAAGAGCCGCTCGTTCTCCTCCCTGTAGCCGCCCCCCTTCCCCCCCCCTGGGGGGACCCCTCGGGGGATCCCCCGTTGGGCTGAGGGGGGGTGGGGGTGGGGGGGTTGGGAGGGGCCTGGGGAGGCGTTGGCAGCAGCGGGGGGGTCAGGGGGGGTTTTGGGGTGACCCCCCCGGTTCCTCTTCGTCATCCAGCACGATGACCCCCCCGGCGGGTGGGGGAGGGGGCGGCCATGGCGTTGGGGGGGGGGGGGAAAGGGGGGAGGGGCTCAGGGACACCCCTGACCCAACCCCCACCCAACCGGCGGCTTCGGGGGGGGCCTGGGGAAAGGGGAGGGGGGAGGGGAAAGGGGGGGGTGTCAGCTGCTGTGGCCCCTCCCCCACTGCCCCTCCCCCACCTTATCCCCTCCCCCTCCTTCTATCGCACCCCTCCCCCCTTCTTTCCCCTCCCCCCACAGCCCATATCCGCCCCCCCTTCCGGTAACCCCCCCCTCCACCCCTCCCCCCACCTGCCCCTCCCCCCATTCCCCCCTTCCCCCCCCGGTATCTCCCCCATCCTGCCCCTCCCCCCCCATTCCCCCTCCCCCCCCCCCCCCCGGTTTCTCTCCCCTCCCCCCTTTCCCCTCCCCCACAGCCCCATATCCCCTCCCCCCCCTTCCGGTACCCCCCCAGCGTCCCCTCCCCCACCCCCCTGGTCCCCTCCCCCCCCCCGGGCCGTTACCCCTCCCCCCTCCCCGTTACCCCCCTCCCCCCTTCCACACCCCCCCCGGTATCCCCGCCCCTCCCCCCTCCGCTTTCCCCCTCCCCCACCCTCTCCAATACCCCCCCCCCCGGTGTCCCCCCCCCCCGGTGTCCCCCACCCCCCCTCCGCTCCCCCCGCCCCTCCCCCCCCCCCCCCCCCCCCCTCCCCCCTCCCGGTCTCCCCCGGTCCTCCCGCCCCTCCCCCCCCCCTACAACCCCCCTCCTCCCGGTCCCCGCCCCCTCCCCTCCCCCCAGCCCCGGTGCCCCCCTCCCCCCCCCCCGGCCGGTGCCGGTTGGGCCCCGCCCCCCGCCCCGCCCCCGCCCCGCCGCTCACCCGCCTCCTGGGCCCGTTCCGGCGCCCGAGCGCCGCCACACCGAGCGGCGGCCGCCGCTCTAATGCGCAAGACCGGAAGTGGGCTCCGGCCGCGCCGGGGGAAGCGGGCGCCGCCATGACACCGTACAAGTGGGAGGGCGGGAGAAAGGAGGGAGGAAGAGGAGGGGACCAATCAGAGAGACGCTAGTCATCCGGGACATCGCGGCGGCGCCGCCATGTTGCCGTGAAGGCGGGAAAAGGGGGGGGGGGGGGGGGGGGGCGGGAGTGAGCGGCCGGTTGGGGTCGTGGGCGCCGCCATGTTTCCCCCCCCCGCCCCGGCGCGGGACGGAGCCACGCCCCCTCCCCTCTCCCCCGCCCCTCAACCCCCCTTTTAAGGATGCGGAGGATATAACGGCAGGAGGGAGGGACGGAAACCGCCGCGCCCGGTACCGGATCATCAAGCCCCGTCCCCGCCGCGGACACCGTGCGGCGACCGGCCGGACGCGCCGCAACGCGCAGGCGCGGAGGCGGCCGACAAGATAGCGGCGGCAGAACGAGCTTTGCGCATGCGCAGCCTCGTTCCCGCCCCTTTCCCGCCCCTCCTCGCCGCGCATGCGCAGTGCGGCGCCGGGCGGGCTGGCGCCTGAGGCGGAGGCGCCGGCGCCATGATGGGGCTCGAAGCCGGGAGGGGCCGGGAGCGGCCCCGGGGCTCGGCGGGAGCCGGTAACCGCCTCTCCCGCCCTTGTTTGGCCGCGGGATGGAGCGTGAGGCGCGGGGAGGAGGTAAGGGGGGTTGGGAGGGGGTTCTGGTGTGTGGGGGAGGGGGAAACGCCTCGGGGGGGGAGAAGGGGGAGGAGGGGGGGGGAGAGGGGAAAGGGGGAGGAGGAGGGGAGGGGGGAAGGGGGGAAAGGGGGAGGGGGGAGGGAAGGGGGAGGACAGGGGGGAGGAGGGAGAGGGAAGGGGGAGGGGGAAGAAATGGGGGGAGGGGAGGGAAGGGGGGGGCCAAAAGGGGGAGAGAGAAGTGGGGAGGAAGGGGGAGGAGAGGGAGAAATGGGGGGGGGGGGGAGAATGGGGGGGTGAAAGGGGGGGCTGAAGAGGGGGAATAATGGCGGGGGGAGGGGGAGGGAGAAAGCAGGGGGAGGAGGGGGGAGAATGGGAGGGGAGGGAGGGGGAGGGGGAAGGGTAAAGGGGGGAAGGTTGAAGGGGAGGGGGAGCTGAGGAAGAGGAGGAGGAAGATGCAGGAGGAAGAGGAGGCTGAGGCAGAGCCCCCCTTCCCGTATGGGAACCCCTCTGTGTGGGTGCAGCCATGGTGGGACCCCCCTCCCAGTCCCCCCCAGTCCCCTCCCAGTCCCCCCAGTCCTTCCAGTCCCCTTCCAGTCCCTCCCCACTCCCCTCCCCAGTCCCCCCCAGTCCCTCTCCAGTCCCCTCCCCAGTCCCCCCCAATCCCTTCCCAGTTCCCCTCCAGTGCCCCCCAGTTCCTCCCCAGTCCCCTCCCAGTCTCCCCTAGTCCCCTCCCCAGTCCCTCCAGTCCCCCCCAGTCCCCCCCCAGTCCCTCCCACCCCCCACTCCAGCCAGACTCTGGAGAATCCTTTATTGGTTATCGCGATAGAGCCGAGGGGCGGAGCCTGGGATGGGGCGGGGCCGAGGAAAGGGCGGGGCTTCGGGAGGGGGCGGGGCTTGCTGAGGCTACTTCCTGTTGGCCCGGGTGGGGCCCAGCGTGCACTCGGTCACCTGGGGGCGGGGGGAGGGGTTAGAGGCACCCCCAAACCTTGACCCCCCCCCCAAACCCTAACCCCCCCATAACCCCCCCAGACTACCCCTGACCCCTCCCAACCCCCCCATAAGCCCCCCATCCCCACTGACCCCCCAAACCACTGACCCCTCCAACCCCCACACCCTGACGCCCTCCAGTCCCCCATCCCCCTGACCCCCCCAAACCCCTGACCCTCCCCATAACCCCCCCAACCCCTGACCCCCCAACCCCTGACCCCTCCCAACCCCCCATCCCCACTGACCCCCCAAACTACCCCTGACCCCCCCATAACATCCCCCACACCCTGACCCCCCCAAACCACTGACCCCTCCCGACCCCCCCATAACCCCCCAACCCGTGACCCTCCCAACCCCTGACCCCCACTGACCCCCCAAACTACCCCTGACCCCTCCCAACCCCCCAAACCCTGACCCCCCCCGCAAACTACCCCTGACCCATCCCAACCCCCCCACACCCTGACCCCCCCAGCCCCTGACCCCCCCCATAACCCTCCCAACCCCTGACCCCCCCAGCCCCTGACCCCCCCATAACCCTCCCAAACCCTGACCCCCCCAAACCACTGACCCCTCACAACCCCCCCAACCCCTGACCCCCCCATAACCCCCCCAGCCCCCCCAAAAAGCCCCCCCCCCCACCTTGCTGGCGAAGCGCAGGGAGTTGAGCGACTCGGAGAAGTTTTCTTCCAGGGGGAGACGTTGACAAACATCAACCTGGGGGGGGGCAAAAGGGGGGGCAGGGGGGGCAAAGGGGGATTTAACAAGGGGGCACCCCAAAATATCAACCCCACCCCCAAAAACCCCAGAGCACCCCCCAACCCCCCATCAGCCCCCCCAAATCCTCCCAGCCCCTTAACCCCCCCCAAAAGCCCCTCTGATGCACCCAAACCCCCCCCAATCAGCCCCCTAAATTCCTCCCAACCCCCCCAAAACCACAGAGCCCCCCACCAGAACCCCTCCAAAAAGCCCCCCCCAAAATTCCCCCCAACCCCCCTCCAAATGCCCCAGGGCCACCCCCAAACAGCCCCCCAAATAACTCCCCCAGTCCTCAAAATCCTCTCCAACCCCCCAAATCCCCCCCAACCCCCCTCAAAAGCCCCCCTGACCCCTCAAACAGCCTCAAAATCCCCCCAGCCCCCCCCGAGCCCCCCCAAACTCCCCCAGCCCCCCAACCCCCCTAAAAAGCCTCCAACCCCCCAAAACCCCAGAGCCCCCCCAAAACCTCTCCAAAACCCCAGAGCCTACCCACCCCCCAAATCCCCCCTCGATCCTCTCAAAAGCCCCCCCAACTCCCCAAACAGCCCCCCTCAGCCCCCCCAAAAACCCTAGAGCCCCCTAAAACCCCAGAGCCCCCCCAAACCTCCCCAAAACTCCCCCCAGCTCCCCAAGCAGCCCTCAGACCTCCAAAATCCCCCCAAACAGCCCCCCCAAAACCCCCCAGACCCCCTGAAAAGCCCCCCGACTCTTCAAACAGCCCCCCCAAAACTCCTCAGCCTCCCCCAAACCCCCTCAAAAGCCCCCGACTCCCCAAACAGCCCTCAGCCCCCCCAAATCCCCCCCAAACAGCCCCCCAAAACCCCCCCAGACCCTCTCAAAAGCCCCCCACCCCCCCAAACAGCCCCCTTAGCCCCCCACATTCCCCCAGCCCCCCTCAAAAGCCCCTCCGACTCCCCAAACAGCCCTCAGCCCCCCCAAACAGCCCCCCAGCCCCCCAAAACCCCTGCACCTCCCCAAACCCCCCCCAGACCCTCTCAAAAGCCCCCCGACTCTCCAAACAACCCCCCACACCCCCCTCAAAAGCCCCCCTGACTCCCCAAACAGCCCCCCAAATCCCCCGACTCCCCAAACAGCCCCCATCCAGCTGCCCCAAACAGCCCCCCAAAACCCCAGAGCCTCCCCAAATCCCCTCTAAAGCCCCCCCCAGCTCCCCAAAAGCCCCCAACCCCCCAAAACCCCCCCCCACTCACAGCTTGGCCGACCCCCCCAGGTAGTTCTGCAGCAGGTAGGTGAGCTTGCTGTTCCGATACGGGACGTGCGGCTCCTGGGGGGGATTAGTGGGGGGGGGGTTAGGAGGATAAACCCCCCTTAGAGCCCCCCGGGTAAATTGGGGGTGGGGGGTCCCCAAACCTTGTTGCAGAGGGCGGTGATGACGAGTCCCAGGGCGGCCAGGCTGGAGTTGATGGCCTGAGTCTCCCGCAGCCGCTCCCCCCGGCCCCCTGAGGGGCCCAGCCGCTCGCTGCCCGCCAGGTCTACCAGGCTCAGCACCGCTGGGGGGGGCAGTTGGGGACACACACACACACAAAATTTGGGGGGGGGAAGGAAAAGAAAGGGGTTAGAGGCTTTTCTCCCCAAAAAATTGGGGGGGGGGAAGGAGACACACACCCCCCCCAACCCCTAAATAATATCCCCCCCAAAACAAGGGGGGGGGGGGGAGTATTTTGGGGGGGTCAAATAGTTTTGGGAGGGGGGGTCAAGTAGTTTTGGGGGGGTCAAGTGTCTTTTGGGGGGGTTGCTGAGGACTGGGGGGGCCGGGGGGAGCAGCTGCAGGAGACCCCAGCCCCCCCGAGGGGCCCAGCCGCTCGCTGTCCACCAGGTCTACCAGGCTCAGCACCGCTGGGGGGGGGGGGGCAAGTTGGGGGGGGGGGGGAAGGAAAGAAAGGGGTTAGAGGCTTTTCTCCCCAAAAAATTGGGGGGGGGTAAGGAGACCACTGGGGGGGGGGGGCAGAACTGGCGGGGGGGGGGGAGAACTGGGAGGGGGGAAGAACTGGGGGGAGGAATTTTGGGAGGGGGGGTCAAGTACTTTGTGGGGGGGATGAGTACTTGGGGGGGTCAAGTAGTTGGGGGAGGTGGGGGTCAAGTAGTTTTGGGGGGGTTGCTGAGGACTGGGGGGAGCAGCTGCAGGAGACCCCAGCCCCCCTGAGGGGCCCAGCCACTTGCTGGCTGCCAGGTCTACCAGGCTCAGCACCGCTGGGGTGGGGTGGGGGGGTGGGGAAGGAAAAGAAAGGGGTTAGAGGCTTTTCTCCCCAAAAAATTGGGGGGGGGGGAGGAAGGAGACCAATGGGGGGGGGGGGGGAGAGTACTTTTGGAGGGGGGAGTACTGGGGGGGTGTGAGTACTTTGGGGGGGAGATTTGGGAGGGGGGCAAGTACTTTGGGGGGACTGAATACTTGGGGGGTCAAGTAGTTTTTGGGGGGGGTGCTGAGGACTGGGGGGGCCGGGGGGAGTGGCTGCAGGAGACCCCAGCCCCCCCGAGGGCGCGCAGCCGCTCGCTGCCTGCCAGGTCTACCAGGCTCAGCACCGCTAGGGGGGCAAGTGAGGGGGGGAAATGAGACCACTGCGGGGGTGGGGGGTGGGGGAGAACTTGGAGGGGGGGAATTTTAGGAGGGGGGTCAAGTACTTTGAAGGGGGGGGGGTGAGTACTTGGGGGGGGGTCAAGTAGTTTTGGGGGGGGGGTCCCCCAAAAAACTTGCTTCCCCCCCAAACCCCTCCCCCAAAGCTCCAAGCCCCTCAACCCCTTCCCCAAAAAAACCCCCCGGCCCCCAAAATCCCTCCCAGCCCCCCTAAATCCCCCTCAAAACCCCATGAGCCCCCCCAACCCCCCCTCAAAATCTCCCCAGCACCCCTAAACCCCCCTCAAAATCCTCCTAGCCCCCCAACCCCCCTCAAAACCCATCCCAGCCCCCCTAAAGCCCTCTCAAAATCCTCCTAGCCCCCGAACCCCCCTCAAAATCCCTCCCAACCCCTCTAAATCCCCCTCAAAACCCCATGAGCCCCCCCAAAATCCCCCCAGCCCCCCTAAACCCCCCTCAAAACCCCAGGATCCCCCACAAAAATCCCCCCAGCCCCCCTAGACCCCCCTCAAAACCACAGGAGCCCCCCCAACCCCCCTAAAAACCCATCCCAGCCCCCGAAACCCCCCTCAAAACCCCATGAGCCCCCCAAAACCCCTCCCAGCCCCCCTAAACCCCCCTCAAAACCCCTCCCAGCCCCCCTAAACCCCCCTCAAAGCCCCAGGACCCCCCCCCCGAGCCCCCCAGCCGCTCACAGTGGCAGCGCAGCCCCTGGGCCGGGTGCTCCCCGCGGATGCGCAGCTGGAACACCCCGTGCGAGCGCGACGAGCGGTCGTTGGGCCCCGTCTGCGCCACCGCCCGCTGCCCCGCGGCCTCCCGCAGCAGGGACAGCACCTGGGGGGGCAAAAGGGCCTCAGCACCCCCCCAAAATACCCCCAGCACCCCCCCAAAATACCCCCAGCACCCCAAAACACCCAGCAGCACCCCAAAACACCCATCAACCCCCCCAAAACACCCAGCAGTGCCCCCCAAAACATCCCGCAGCAGGGACAGCACCTGGGGGGCAAACAGCCTCAGCACCCCCCCAAAATACCCCCAGCACCCCAAAATACCCATCAACCGCCCCAAAGTACCCAGCAGCACCCCAAAATACCCAGAAGCACCCCAAAATATGCAGCAGTGCCCCCCAAAATACCCATCAACCACCCCCCAAACACATCCCGCAGCAGGGACAGCACCTGGGGGGGCAAACGGCCTCAGCACCCCCCCAAAATACCCCCAGCACCCCAAAATACCCATCAACCGCCCCAAAGTACCCAGCAGCACCCCAAAGTACCCATCAACCACCCCCCCAAAAACATCCCGCAGCAGGGACAGCACCTGGGGGGGTAAACGGCCTCAGCACCCCCCAGGACAGACAGCAGCACCCCCAAATACCCAGCAGCACCCCCAAAATACATCCCCCAAGCCCCTCCCACAGTAGGGACAGCACCTGGGGGGGGCACAGCCTCAGCAAGCCCCCAAAATACCCCCAGCACCCCCAAAACCACCCCCAAACCCCTCCCAGCCATCAACCCCCCAGATCCCCCCACTAACCCCCCAAAACCACCCCCAACCCCTCCCAAACCACCATCAACCCCCCAAACCACCCTTAACCCCCCCAAAACCACCCCCAACCCCTCCAAAACTGCCCCCAAAACCACCCCAAGCCCCCCATCGACCCCCCCAAAACCACCCCCAACCCCACCCAAACCTCCATCAACCCCCCCAAAAATGCCCCAAACCCCCCATAAACCCCCCAAAACCTCCCCCAACCTTCCCAAAACCCCTCCAAAACTGCCCCAACCCCCCAAAAACTACCTCCAACCCCCCAAACAGCCCCCAAACACCCCCACACCCCCCCAACCTTCCCAAAACCCCTCCAAAACGGCCCCAAACCCCCCAAAACAGCCCCCAAACCACCCTTAACCCCCCGAAACTGCCCTCAACACCCCAGATCCCCCCAAAACCACCTCCAAACAGCCCCCAAACCACCCTTAACCCCCCAAAAACGCCCCAAACCCCCCCATTCCTCCCATCAACCCCCCAAAACCATCCCCAACTTCCATAAAACCACCCCCAACCCCCCCAAAACTGCCCCCAAACCCCCCAAACCACCCCCAAACCCCACATCGACCCCCCAAAATCCCCCCAACCTTCCCCAAACCCCACATCGACCCCCCAAAACCCCCCCAACCTTCCCCAAACCCCACATCGACCCCCAAAACCCCCCAACCTTCCCCAAACCCCTCCAAAACTGCCCCAAACCCCCCAAAACTACCTCCAACCCCCAAAAACTACCTCCACCCCTCCAAACAGCCCCCAAACCACCCTTAACCCCCCCAAAATGCCCCCCAACCCCCCAGGTGCCCCGGGGTGTCACCTGCCCCTCGCTGGTGACGGGGACGCAGCGCAGGTTGGGCACGTGCAGCTCGGGGCTGGACGCCCGGAGGCGCCGGATGGGCAGCCCCCCCGCCCCCCCCCAGCAGGTCCCGGACGGACTCGTTGTAGATCTCCAGGAAGCTGGCGCTGAACTCGTACTGGGACAGGGACAGGGGCAGCTGTCAGTCATCCAGCTGGCTGTCCATCATCCATCATCCATCCATCCATCCATCCATCCATCCATCCATCCATCCATCCATCCATCCATCCTCCATCCATCCATCCATCCATCCATCCTCCATCCATCCATCCATCCATCCATCCATCATCCCTCCCCCCTTCATCATCCCTCCCCCCTCCATCATCCCTCCCCCTCCCTCCCCCCATTTTTGGGGTGTCCCCCCCACCTTCCACCCCTTCAGCTCCAGCGCTCGGGCTCCCTGGAACACGTGCCGCACGGCTCGGGGGATCATCCCAGCGCTGGGGGGGTCGTCACTGGGTATTGGGGGGGTTATCCCCCCAGGGGGGTGTCCCCATCCATGGGGGGGTCCCCAGGGGGATTTGGGGTGTCCCCCCCGGGGGGGCCCCTCCATGGTGTAGGTCTTCCCGCTGCCTGTCTGGCCGTAGGCGAAGATGCACACGTGGTACCCGTCCAGCGCCGACTGCGGGGGAGGGGGCGGGTGAGGCCTTTTGGGGGGTCAGGGACATTTAGGGGGGGTCAGGGACATTTAGGGGATTTTGGGGGGAGGACATTGAGTTTTTGGGGGTGTTTGGAGGATTCAGAGGGGGTTGGGTGCCATGGGAGGGGGGAATCACGGGGTGGGGGTGGAATCATAGAGGGGGGTTGGGGTGCTGGGGGGTCCCATCTGGGGGGGTTTTGGGGTTTGGGGGGGGTCAGCACCTGGACCAAGGTGGCGATCTCCTGGAAGACGTCGTGCTGGGTGGCGCCCGGCGGGAAGACGCGGTCGAAGGTGAAGTCGTAGCGGGCGTCCCCGCGCCGCTCCCGCCCCCTCTGCGCCTGTTTTGGGGGGGGACAAGGGGGTAGAGGGTTAATTTGGGGGGGGGGGGGGGGCACCACCTCACCCCCCCTTCAGCCTATCAGAGAAACGTTGGGGTTGCTCCCTTAGGGGTGGGAGCTGGGGTGCGGTGGGGGGGGTATCAGAGCTTGCTCTATGTGCTACCCCCACCCTGAATTTTAAGGAAGGGGTGGGGGGCACCCCAAAAAAAGACCCCCCCTCACCTCCTCAGGGCGGCAGAGCAGGAGGCTGGTGTTGTCCTGGGGGGAAGCGGATGTGCTCCAGGCGGGGCTGGCGCTGCTCCTCCGCCGGCAGCAGCGGCCGCACGCGGCAGAACACGCGGATGTTGCCCTGGGAGGGGGGAGGAGGAGAGAATTTGGGGGGTGGGAGGTCATTTTTGGGGGGTGAAGAGGGAAAATTTGGGGGGGGGGGTGTAGAAAAATTCCATGGAATTCCAACATGGGATTTTTACCCCCAAATTTCCCCAAATCTCATCTTTTTACCCCCAAATTTCATCTTTTTACCCCCAAATTTCCCCAAATCTCATCTTTTTACCCCCAAATCTTCCCAAATTTCATCTTTTTACCCCCAAATTTTCCTTAATCTCATCTTTTTACCCCCAAATCTCATCATTTTACCCCAAATTTCACCTTTTTACCCTCAAATCTCATCTTTTTGCCCCCAAATCTCACCTTTTTGCCCCCAAATTTTCCTTAATCTCATCTTTATACCCCCAAATCTCATCATTTTACCCCCAAATCTCCCCAAATCTCATCTTTTTACCCCCAAATCTCATCTTTCTACCCCCAAATCTCCCCAAATCTCATCTTTTTACCCCCAAATCTCCCCAAATCTCATCTATCTACCCCCAAATTTCCCCAAATCTCCTTTTTTACCCCCAAATTTTCCTTAATCTCCTTTTTTTACCCCCAAATCTCCTCTTTCTACCCCCAAATTTCCCCAAATCTCATCTTTTTACCCCCAAATTTTCCTTAATCTCATCTTTTTACCCCCAAATTTCATCTTTCTACCCCCAAATTTTCCTTAATCTCCTTTTTTTACCCCCAAATCTCACCTTTTTACCCCCAAATCCCATCTTTTTACCCACAAATCTTCCTTAATCTCATCTTTTTATCCCCAAATCTCATCATTTTACCCCAAATTTCCTCAAAATCTCATCTTTTTACCCCCAAATCTCACCTTTTTCCCAAAAGTTTCCCCAAATCTCACATTTTTACCCCCAAATCTCATTTTTCTACCCCCAAATTTCCTCTTTTCCCCCCAAATTTCCCCAAATCTCACCTTTTTACCCTCAAATCTCATCTTTTTCCCCCCAAATCTCATCTTTCTACCCCCAAATTTCCCCAAGTCTCATCTTTTACCCCCAAATTTTCCTTAATCTCCTTTTTTTACCCCAAATCTTATCTTTTTACCCCCAAATCTCATCTTTTTACCCCCCAAATCTCCCGAAATCTCATCTTTCTACCTCCAAATTTCCCCAAATCTCATCTTTTTACCCCCAAATTTTCCTTAATCTCCTTTTTTTACCCCAAATCTTATCTTTTACCCCCAAATCTCATCTTTTTACCCCCAAATCTCCCAAAATCTCATCTTTCTACCTCCAAATTTCCCCAAATCTCATCTTTTTACCCCCAAATTTTCCCTTAATCTCCTTTTTTACCCCCAAATCTCATCTTTTTCCCCCCCAAATTTCCCCAAACCTCCTTATTTCCCCCCAAACCTCATCCCTCCCCCTCCAAATCTCCCCAAACCTCCTTGTTCCCCCCCAAACCCTCCCCACCCCCCCCGAGTTCCCAATAAACCCTTCCAAACCTCTGGGTTTTGGGTTATTTTTCCCCAAACCCCAGGATTTTGCCCCAAAAAAGCCCCTCCCCACCCACCTTGAGCTCCTGGATGAGGTTGTGGAGGCGACGCCGCTCCAGCTCCAGCTGCTGCAGCTCCAGCTGCTGCTGGCCCAGGCGCTGCTCCTGCGCCGCCGCCCGCGCCCCCAGCGCCGCCGCCTGCGCCCCCAGCTCGGCCGCCCGGCCCCGCGCCTCCGCCAGCTGTGCCTGGGGAGGGGGACACAGAGGTTAAACCCCCCCGACCCCCCATTAGGGGCAGGGAGGAGCAGCGCCCCGCCCCCAGTGGGTAAACCACACCCACATTGCCATATATGGGCGTGTGGTTGTGGAAGCCACACCCACTTCTATGAGCAGTCAATCAGTTGGAAGCCCCGCCCCCTTTCACCTCCTTCTCGTCCAATCCGGCTCGGAGTTCCCGCAGCTCCTGGGCCAGGCGTCGGTTCTCCTCAGCCAATCCCTGCGCTTCCCGCTCAAAGCGGTCTCGCTCCTCTTGGCAGGTGGCCAATCCCGTGGTCAGGGCTCTAGGGGAGGGGGCGGGGCTTAGAGGGGGCACACGCCCACAATGGGGGGGGGAAGGGGAAACGGGGGGGGGGGGAAGGAAATGGGGGGGAAGGGGAAACGGGGGGGGGGGGAAGGAAATGGGGGGGAAACAAGGAGAAGGGGGAGGAAATGGTGGGGAAGGGAAGGGAAACGGGGGGAAATGGGGGGTAAACAGGGTGGAAACGGGGGGAAATGGGGGGAAATGGGGGGGAAGGAGGAAGGCAACGGGAAATGATAGGAAAATAGGGGGAAACAAAGAGAAGGAGAAGGAAATGAGGAGGAAATGGTGGGGAGAGGAGGGAAAACGGGGGAAATGGGGGAAATGGGCAGGGAAACGGGGGAAATGGGGGGGGAAATGGGGGGGAAAATGGGGGGGAAGGAGGAAGGCAACGGGGAAATGATAGGAAATTAGGGGGAAACAAGGAGAAGGGGAAGGAAATGGGGAGGAAATGGTGGGGAGAGGAGGGAAAACGGGGGAAATGAGGGGGAAACGGGGGGAAATGGGGTGGAAATGGGGGGGGAAACGGGGTGTGAGGGTGATGCTCACCCCAGGCGCTGGCTGAGCTGCCCCTCCCGCTCCTGGCAGCCCCGCAGCGCCTCCAGCTGGCGGCGCAGGTCGCGGTTGTCCCCGGCCAGGCCCCGCGCCCGCTCCCGGCTCTGCCCCAGCAGCGCCCGCAGGTCGCTCACTTGGCCCCGCAGGTCCCAGGCCGGGCGCTTGCTGGGGGAGGGGCGGCTCCTGGGGGAGGGGAGGGGACAGAGAGAGGGGGTGGGTACCCCGGGATAACGGGAGGGGGGGTTTGGGGTACTGAGGGGGGGGAGGGGGGTGTACTCACCCCCCTGCAATGCTGCCACCGCTGGTTTGGCTGCTCGGGTGACTGAGGGAGAGATTGGGGGGGGGGTGAGACAGACTGGCCCCCCCTCAGCCCCCCTGGTCCCCCCCCCCAGGGTCCTCTGTGTGTGTGTGTGTGTGTGTCCCGGTCCCCATCCCCCCTGTCCCCCCAGGCTCCTGTCCACCTCGATCCCCCCCGGCTCCTGTCCCCCGGCCCCCTCAGCCCCCCCCCCCAGGGTCCTCTGTGTGTGTCCCCCCGGTCCCCGCCCCCCTCGATGCTCCCAGGCTCCAGTCCCCTTCGATCCCCCCCCGGGCCCCTCAGGCCCCCCCAGGGTCCTGTGTGTCCCCCCTCCCCAGTCCCCATCCCCCTCGATCCCCCCCCGGCTCCTGTCCCCCAGCCCCTCTGCAGCCCCCCCCCGCTCCCCCCGGTACCCGGCCCCCCCCCCCAGAGTCCTGTGTCCCCCCCTCCCCGGTCCCCGCCCCCCTCGGTCCTCCCAGGCTCCTGTCCCCCGGCCCCCTCAGCACCCCCCCGGTTGCTCCCCCAGGGTCCTGTGTCCCCCAGTCCCCCGGGCCCCCGCCCCCCTCGATGCCCCCAGGCTCCTGTCCCTCAGCCCCCTCCCGGTTCCCCCGGTACCCGGCCCCCCCAGGATCCCGTGTGTGTCCCCCCCGGTCCCCATCCCCCTCAGCCCCCACCCCCTCCTCCCCCCGGTCCCCGGACCACCCCAGGGTCCTGTGTCTCCCTGTCCCCCGGGCCCCCGCCCTCCTCGATGCCCCCCGGCTCCTGTCCCCCGTCCCCTTCAGCCCCCCCCAGTTCCCCCAGTACCTATCCCCCCCTCGCCCCCTAGGCTCCTGTCTCCCCGGTCCCCGCCCCCTCGGTCCCCCCAGGCTCCTGCCCCCGGCCCCCTCAGCCCCCCCCCCCGGTTCCCCCAGTGCCTACCGTCCCCCCCAGCCCCCCCGGCTCCCTGTCCCCCGGTCCCCGCCCCCCTCGGTCCCCCCAGGCTCCTGCCCCCGGCCCCCTCAGCCCCCCCCCGGTTCCCCCGGTACCCGGCCCCCCCCCCCAGGGTCCTGTGTCCCCTGTCCCCCGGGCCCCCGCCCCCCTCGATGCCCCCAGGCTCCTGTCCCCCGGCCCCTTCAGCCCCACCCCAGTTCCCCCAGTACCTATCCCCCCCCGGTCCCCCAGGCTCCTGTCCCCCGGGCCCCGCCCCCCTCCGGTCCCCCCCGGTACCCGGCCCCCCCCCAGCGGTCCTCTGTGTGCCCCCTCCCCGGTCCCCGCCCCCCTCGATCCCCCCAGGCTCCGTCCCCCGGTACCCCTCAGCACCCCCCCCGGCCCCCCGTCCCCCGCCCCCCCCCCAGGGTCCTGTGTGTCCCCCGTTCCCGGGTACCCATCCCCCTCGATGCCCCCCGGCTCCCAGGCCCCCTCAGCGCCCCCCGATTGCCCCGGTACCCGAGCCCCTCCCAGAGTCCTGTGTGTCCCCTGTCCCCCGGTCCCCGCCCCCCTCGATGCCCCCAGGCTCCTGTCCCCCGGCCCCCTCAGTCCCCCCCCCCGGTTCCCCCGGTACCTATCCCCCCCACCCCCCTAGGCTCCTGTCTCCCCGGTCCCAGCCCCCCTGGATCCCCCCCGGCTCCGGTCCCCCGGCCCCCTCAGCCCCCCGCTCCCCCCGGTACCCGGCCCAGGCGCCGCCGCCACCGTGAGCGCTTTAAGCGGGGCGCGGCCCCCCGGCCGGGCCTGGTCGCTGCGGGAGAGGCCGGGCCGGGCCGGGGCCGTTTCCTCGCGGGGACAGCGGGGCTGGAACCCCTCGGGAGCCGCTCTGCCGCCGTCCCCGCCGCCGGTGCGGCCGCCGCCGGGCGCTTGAGGCGGGTCCCGGGCAGCGGCAGCCGCGACGCGGGGGGACCGACCGCCGCCATCTTGAGCCGCTTCCCGCCCGCGTTCAAACCGCGCCGCGCGCCCGCCGCCCGCGCCTTGCCCACCAATCGCCGCGCCGGCCTCCCGGGGCCCGCCCCGCTCTCCTCGCTCAGCCAATCGCCGCGCCGCGCCCGCGCTCCCATTGGCTGCCTCGTCCGCTCCGAGCCCAGCGGGCGTTTGAGGAGGGGGCGTGGCTTTTGTGGTGAGGATGTGGGGCGTGGTTTATGTTAGGGGGCGTGGTTTGGGAGGGGGTGGGGCCTGGGGAGAGGGGGCGGGGCCAGAGGCGGGGCGGGGTTTGAAGCAGCGGGCATTGGTGGGGGGCTTCGGCGATGGAGGCGTGGCTTAGAAAAGGGGGCGGGACCGAGTGGTGTTGCTTGAGGGGGCGTGGCTTTCTCTGGGGGCGTGGCTTGACGGCAGCTTGTGCTGGGCGAGGGGTAGGGGCGTGGCTTAGAAGGGGGCGTGGCCTTATACAGGGATGGGGATGTGGGTGTGGCTTAAAGAAGGGGGCGTGGCTTTTGTGAGGTGCGGTGTTTCTATCGGGGCGGGGCTTGGGGTGGGCGGGGCTTAGGGCGTACAGGGCTTGTTGTGTGGGGCGGGGCTTATGGGGGCGGGGTTTGATGACGGGGCGGGGCTTGGAGAAGGTATATCGCTTGAGGGGGCGGGGCTTAGGGATGGGCGGGGCCTTTTCCTGAAGGGGGCGTGGCTTTGGCAGGGGCTCGCTGTTTACCGAGCCTGGTGAGGGGGCGTGGCTTTCTGAGGAGGGGGCGTGGCTTTAGCTAGGGGGCGTGGCTTAGCCGGGTTGGGGGGCAGCACGGGGGTGGGGGGAGGGGGGCACACGGACCTGGCGCAGTTGGGGGGGGGGGGGGGGGGGGGCCCCAAGGGGGAGGGGCAGGGGGAGCCCCTCGCGTGCCCGGCCCCCTCCCCCCACGGGGGATCCCCAGGGCCTGGGGGGGGGGGTTGGGGGGGTTGGGGGGGGGGGGGGTGTGTTGGGAAGTGGCGGGGGATGGGAGGGGGGGATTCCCGGTGCCGCCGTCCCTCCGCGCCCCCCCCGGGCCCCCCCCGGCTCCGCCACCGCTGCTGCGTCACGGCCCCGCGCTGCTGCCGCCGGCCCGGCCGCTCGGTAAGGCGGGGGGGGGGGGAGGGGGGACGGGGGCCTGGGGACCCCCCCCCGCCCCCCTGCCCCCCCCCCTCAACCGGGACCTGCCCTCCCCCCACCCCACATACACCCCCCACCCCGGGGCTCGCGCTGCCTGCGGGACCCCCGCCCCCCCCCCGGGGACACGCCCCCCCCACCCCCAAACTGTGACACCCCCCCCCCCAACGCGACCCCTCCCCCCGAAACTGCGACACCCCCTAAAACCTTCCCCCTCCCCCCAAAGCGGGACCCCCCCCCAAAATCGTGCCACCCCCCCCAAAAAATAGGACACCCCCCCCAAAACGCGACCCCCCCCAACCAGACACACCCCTTTAACTGAGACACCCCCCCCCAAAACCTGGGACACCCCCCCCCCCCAAATAACCCTGGGACGCCCCCAAAAACCTGCCCCCCCACCCCAAACCTGGGACCCCCCACCAAAACCTGCCCCCTCCCCCCAAAACCTGGGACACCCCCTAAACGCGACCCCCCAACCAGACACCCCTCCCACCTCTGATTGAACCGGGACCCCCCCCCCCAAACCGGGACCCCCCCCCAAAAAAATCCTGGCCCCCCCTCAAACATGCCCCCCCCCAATCATAACCCCCCTTGAACCAGCACCCCCCCCAAACAGTGCCCCCCAAAAAAAAAAACCCTGGGACCCCCCAAACGCGCCCCCCCCCCAAACCGGCGTCTTTAACCGAGACCCCCCCCCCCAAACCTGGGACCCCCCCCCAAATTCGCCCCCCAACCAAACACACCCCCCTTTTATCTGGGACCCCCCCCCAAACCAGGACACCCCCCCCCCAAAAAAATATCCTGGGACCCCCCCAACGTGTGTGTGTGTCCCCCCGAAAATATGACCCCCCCAAATGTGTCCCACCCCCCAGGACCCCCCCATAAAGAGTCCCCCCCCATCACAACCCAGTGGGGGGGGGAGATACCCCCTCCCCATCTATTAACATGGGGACCCAACGTTAAATAAGGGGGGGTCCCTATATTCTCTTCCAGCCCACCCCCCAAAACCATGACGACCCCCCCGGACCCCCCCCTGGACCCCCCCGTGCCCCCCCCGGCTTTCAGGAGGGTCAGGACGTCCTGGCACGTTGGACCGATGGGCTCCTCTACCTGGGCACCATCAAAAGGTGGGGACCCCCCCTTTTTAAAACAACCCCCCACCTCAAAAATCCCCCCCTCCCCATTTTATCCCCCCCCCCCCAATTTCTTGCCCCCCCCCCCCAGGTGGATCCCAGTCGCCGCAGCTGCCTCGTCCAGTTTGAAGACAACTCCCAGTTCCTCGTCCTCTGGAAAGACATCAGCCCTGGTAGGTGCCCCCCCCCCCCCCATTAATTAACCCCCCTTTAATTAATTAACCCCCTCATTCATTAATTAACCCCCCCCCCAGCCGCTGTCCCAGGGGATGAACCCACCTGCTGCGTCTGCTCCGGCCAAGCCCCCCACCCCCAGAACCTCCTGATCCGCTGCCGCAAGTGTGGCCATGGTGAGTGACCCCCCCCCCAAAAAAAAATCCCCCCCCACCTATTTTTTAACACCCCCCCAAATTTTTTTACCCCCCCAAATTTACCCCCTCAAAAACCTCCTTTTTTCCCCCCAAAAAACCCTCATTTTTCACCCCCCAAAAAATACCCCCCCCCAAAAAAAATGATCCCCCCTAAAAAAATCCCCTAAATTAACTTGGCCCCCCCAAATTAATCAGCCCCCCAAAATTAAACAGCTCCTCCAAAATTACCAGCCCCCCCCAAAAATATCAGCCCCTCCAATTTTATTCACCTCCCAAAATACCCCCCCAAAAAGAATCCCCCAAATTAACTTGGACCCCCCAATTAATCAGCACCCCCAAAATAACCAGCCCCCCAATTAACCTGTCCCCCACAAAAAATAACAACCCCCAATTTTATTCACCCAAAAATATCCCCAAGGAAAACAATCCCCCCACAATTCCCTCCCCCATTAACTTTATCCCCCCAAATTTACTCCCCCAAATTATTTCCCAAATTATCCCCCCATTTCCCCCCAAATTTCTTCCCCCCAAATTCTCACCCCCCAAATTATTTCCACCCCCCAAAATCCTCCTAAATTATTTTTGCCCCCCAAATTATCCCCCCAATTTACTCCCCTCAAATTCTCCACCCCCCAAATTATAGCCCCCCAAATTAACCCCCCAAATTCTTAACCCCCCAAATCAGCCCCCAAAATTAGCCCAATTTCTCCCCAAATTTATTTCCACCCCCCAAATTATTCCCCCCTTAATCATCCCCATTTCCCCCCAAATTTACCACCCCAAATTATCACCCCACAAATTAGCCCCAAATTCCCCCCCCAAATTTATTCCCCAAATTAGCCCCAAATTACCCCATTTCCCCCAAATTTACCCCCCAAATTCTTACCCCCAAATATTCCCCCCAAATTCATACTTACCCCAAATTACCCCCCAAATTACCCCCCCAATATTTTTTACCCCCAATCATCCCCCAATATTTTTCACCCCATATTAACCCCCTCAGTTAATTACCCCTAACCATTACCCCCCTAACTAACTACCCCCTGGCCACCACCAGCAATGCCACCTCCCCCGGCCCTCCCCCTTAATTTAACCCCCTCAATTAATAACTCCCCTCAATTAATAACCCCCCTAATTAATTGCCCCCCTAACCTAACTACCAGCAGTAGCCTACCTCCCCCAGGCACCCCCCCAGGCCCCCATTAATTACCCCTCAGTACCCCCTCAATTAATTACCCCTTCAATTAATAACCCCCTCAATTAATAACCCCCCTCAATGAATTCCCCCGTAATTAATTACCCCCCCTAATTAACTCATCCCCCCCCCAGCCTACCACCAGCAGTGCCACCTCCCCCAGCCCCCCTCAGGCCCCTGGATGTGTCGCCGCTGTGTTTTCGCCCTGGCCACCAAGGTATGGACACTAATCGCTTAATTAATTAGCTTTAATTAGTGGGGAGGGGTGTAAAGATTCATTATTAACCGCATTCTTCCTTTCCCAGCGCGGGGGCCCTAAAAAGGGCCCCCAGGCCCAGGCGATGCTGAGCATGAAGGCCGTGCTGCCCTACCCCCTGACATCCCTGGACTGGGACCCCCCCACCTCACCAACCTCCAGCAGTGCTACTGCTACTGTGGGGGTCCTGGGCAGTAAGTGAAGGACCCCCCTTTTTAAAACAGGCCTTTTTTGGGGTGCCCCCCCTTTATTTTATGTGCCCCCCCTTCCCCTCAGGTGGAACGTGAAGATGCTGCAGTGCGGTGGCTGCGGGCAGTGGTTCCATGAGGCCTGCACACAGTGCCTCAGCAAACCCCTGCTCTACGGGGACAGGTGAGGGGGGGCTAGGGACCCCCCCCCCAAAAATATGAAGGGGGGTGTCTCTGTGTGCCCCCCCCTCCTCTAAACTGGAGGCGTTGGCAGGTTTTACGCCTTCGAGTGCTGCGTTTGTGCGGGGGGAGTGGAGAGGATCCGCAGGCTGCCCCTCAGATGGTGAGGGTGGGGGGGGGGGTGGACCCCCCCCCAAATAATTACTATCACCCCCTCCTCAAATTGAAACAGCCCCCAAAAATTAAACCGCCCCCCCCCC
The DNA here is from genome assembly GCA_027925045.1 of Hypotaenidia okinawae. Classification (NCBI taxonomy): domain Eukaryota; kingdom Metazoa; phylum Chordata; class Aves; order Gruiformes; family Rallidae; genus Hypotaenidia; species Hypotaenidia okinawae. The sequence goes on along the minus strand of BSDF01000032.1, from coordinate 185,263 downwards.
CCAAAATGAAATACCCCCCCAAAATTAGGCACATCCACAAATACTCCCCTCAAATTACATGCCCCCCCCCCCAAATACTCCACTGGATGATCCCAGTGCACCCCCCAATATCCCCAGTGCCCCCCCCCAATCCCAGTACCCCCTCCAATCCCATTGCCCCCCCTTGCCCACCCCAGGGTTGACCTCGCTCACCTCCTCCTGTACCCCCATAACCCCAATGCCCCCACAGTGCCACCCTAACCCCTCCCTTGCCCCTCCTTCTTCACCCCCTCAGGGTAGACCTGGCACACCTCCTGCTGTACCCCAAATAACCCTGGTGCCCCCCCTTGTCCCCCCAATTCCAGTGGCCCCCCTTGCCCCCCCCAAGGTGTACCTTGCCCTCCACCTGTACCCAGATAACCCCGATGCCCCCTGAATGCCCCCCAGGGTAGACTTGGTGAACTTCCTGCTGTGCCCCAATAACCCTGCCCCCCCCCCAATTCCAGTTCCCCCTCTGCTCCCCCTTGCCCCCCCCAGGGTAGACCTGACACACGTCCTCCTGTACCCCCATAACCCCAGCGTCCCCCCTTCCTCCCCCTTACCCCCCATTTCCCCCTCAGGGTGGACCTGACACTTCCTCCTGTGCCCCCTCAATCCCAGTGCCACCCTTGCCCCCCAACAGGGTAGACCTGGCACACCTCCTGCTGCACCCCCATAATCCTCGTGCCCCCCTAACACAGGTGCCCCCACACAGGGTAGACCTGGCACACCTACTGCTGTACCCCCATAACCCTGGTGTCCCCCCTAAACCTGGTGGCCCCCCTTGCCCCCCCAAGGGTAGACCTGGCACACCTCCCGCTGTACCTCCATAACCCTGGTGTCCTCCCTAACCCTGGTGCCCATAACCCTGTACCCCCATAACCCCAATGCCCCCCCAGTGCCACCCTAACCCCTCCCTTGCCCCCCTTCTTCCACCCCCAAGGTAGACCTGGCACACCTCCCGCTGTACCCCCATAACCCTAGTGTCCCCCTAAACCTGGTGGCCCCCCTGCTCCCCCCCAGGGTAGACCTGGCACACCTCCTGCTGTATCCCCCCTAACCCTGGTGCCCTTCTTCCCCCCCAGGGTAGACCTGGCACACCTCCCGCTGTACCCCCATAACCCTAGTGTCCCCCCTTAACCTGGTGGCCCTCCTTGCCCCCCCACAGGGTAGACCTGGCACACCTCTCGCTGTACCTCCATAACCCTGGTGTCCTCCCTAACCCTGGTGCCCATAACCCTGTACCCCCATAACCCCAATGCCCCCCAGTGCAACCCTGACCCCTCCCTTATCCCTTCTTCCCCCCCAGGGTAGACATGGCACACCTCCCGCTGTACCCCCATAAACCTGGTGTCCCCCCTAAACCTGGTGGCCCCCCTTGCCCCCACCCCCAGAGTAGACCTGGCACACCTCCTGCTGTACCCCCTAACCCTGGTGTCCCCCTCTTCCCCCCTTCCCCCCCCAGGGTAGACCTGGCACACCTCCTGCTGTACCCCCTAACCCTGGTGCCCCCCTCTTCCCCCCTTTCCCCCCACCCAGGGTAGACCTGGCACACCTCCTGCTGTACCCCCTAACCCTGGTGCCCCCTCTTCCCCCTTCCCCCCGGGTAGACCTGGCACACCTCCCGCTGTACTCCCATAACCCTGATGCCCCCCTTGCCCCCCCCCAGGGTAGACCTGGCACACCTCCCGCTGTACCCCCATAACGCTGATGCCCCCCTTGCCCCCCCCCCCAGGGTAGACCTGGCACACCTCCTGCTGTACCACCTGAGCATCCGGTGCCGTAAGAAATACTTCGACCTGGAGCGGGAGATCCTGCCCTTCGCCAACGCCCATTGGGGGGGTCTGCTGCTGGGCCAGGTGAGGGGGGCACCCCAAAACCCCCCCGGGGGGCTGCTGGGACCCTGCCCTTCGCCAACGCCCATTGGGGGGGTCTGCTGCTGGGCCAGGTGAGGGGGGCACCCCAAAACCCCCCCGGGGGGCTGCTGGGACCCTGCCCTTCGCCAACGCCCATTGGGGGGGTCTGCTGCTGGGCCAGGTGAGGGGGGCACCCCAAAACCCCCCCGGGGGGCTGCTGGGACCCTGCCCTTCGCCAACGCCCATTGGGGGGGTCTGCTGCTGGGCCAGGTGAGGGGGGCACCCCAAAACCCCCCCGGGGGGCTGCTGGGACCCTGCCCTTCGCCAACGCCCATTGGGGGGGTCTGCTGCTGGGCCAGGTGAGGGGGGCACCCCAAAACCCCCCCGGGGGGCTGCTGGGACCCTGCCCTTCGCCAACGCCCATTGGGGGGGTCTGCTGCTGGGCCAGGGTGAGGGGGGCACCCCAAGACCCCCCGGGGGGCTGCTGGGACCCTGCCCTTCGCCAACGCCCATTGGGGGGGTCTGCTGCTGGGCCAGGTGAGGGGGGCACCCCAAAACCCCCCCGGGGGGCTGCTGGGACCCTGCCCTTCGCCAACGCCCATTGGGGGGGTCTGCTGCTGGGCCAGGTGAGGGGCACCCCAAAACACCCCCTGGGGGCTGCTGGGACCCTGCCCTTCGCCAACGCCCATTGGGGGGGTCTGCTGCTGGGCCAGGTGAGGGGGGCACCCCAAAACACCCCCTGGGGGGCTGCTGGGACCCTGCCCTTCGCCAACGCCCATTGGGGGGGTCTGCTGCTGGGCCAGGTGAGGGGGGCACCCCAAAACACCCCCCTGGGGGCTGCTGGGACCCTGCCCTTCGCCAACGCCCATTGGGGGGGTCTGCTGCTGGGCCAGGTGAGGGGGGCACCCCAAAATATACCCTGGGGTGGCTGCTGGGGCAGGTGGAGGGGGTACCCCAAAATGTAACTGAGGGGGGCTGCTGGGGCAGGTGGGGGGACTCCAATAACTGGGGGGCTGTTAGGACAGGTTTTGGGGGGGGGACACCCCAATATAACCCGGGGGGGGTCAAGGGGTCTCCCTTGACACCCCCTCCCCCCAGCTCGCGGACACCCCCCGAGGGGAGCGGCGCCGGCAGCTGCTGGGGGTACTGAGCGCCCACAAGGACAGGTGGGTGCCCCCCCCCCCCCCCAAAATACCCTGGGACCCCCATAACCTTGAGACCCCCCAATAACCCCAGAGCTCCCCAAACCTCCCTGTACCCCCAAACCCCCCCCATACCCCCAACCCCCCCGTACCCCCAAAAGCCCCCATAGCCCCAACCCCCCCAGCCCCCCCAAAAACCTCTGTACCCCCTTGTACCCACCAGCCCCCCCAAACCACTCTGCCCCCTCAGCCCCCCCAAAAAACCCCTGTACCCCCAGACCAGCCCCCCCAATCCTCCAGCCCCCTCAACCCCCCTGTACCCCAAACCCCCCTCAGCCCCCTCAAACCCCCTGTACCCCCAAACCCCTTGTACCCCCTGTACCCACCAGCCCCCCAAACCTCTCTGCCCCCCCAGCCCTCCCAAATCTGCTCCAGACCCCCTGTACCCCCCAGCCCCCCCAAACCACTCATACCCCAACCCCCCCAGCCCCCCGAACCCCCCTGTACCCCCCCAAATCCCCCCATCCCAACCCCCCAGCCCCCCAACCTCTCTGCAACCCCCCAAACCCCCTGTACCCCCAAACCCCCCATACCCCAATTCCCCCCAGTCCCCCCAAACTCCCTGTACCCCCCCAAATCCCCCCATCCCAACCCCCCCAGCCCCCCCAAACCCCCCTGTACCCCCCCAAATCCCCCCATCCCAACCCCCCCAGCCCCCCCAAACCTCTCTGCACCCCCCCAGCCCCCCAAACCCGGCTGTACCCCCAAACATCCCTGTACCCCCCCAAACCCCCCCATCCCAACCCCACCCCAGCCCCCCCAAGCCTCTCTGCACCCCCCCAGACCCCCCGAAACCCCCCTGTACCCCCCCCAAATCCCCCCCATCCCCACCCCCCACCCCCCAAAACCCTCTCTCCCCCCCCCCCCAGCCCCCCCAAACCCCCCTGTACCCCCCTGAGCCCCCCAAAACCCTCTCCCCCCCCCCAGGTTCATCTCGGGCCGGGAGATGAAGAAGCGCCAGGGGCTGTTCGGGCTGCAGGCGCGGGCGCCCCCCCCGCTGCCCCCCCACTTCTCGGGGGGGGCACCCCCAAAACCCCCCTCACACCCCCCCCGCGCCCTCCCCCCCCCCCACCAGGTGACTCGCTAGGTAACAGGGAGGGGAGGGGGGGATGAATTTGGGGGGGGGGTCCCTATCCTTTAACCCCCCCTTGGGTTTTGGGGGGTCCCCACTCCTATAGCCCCCCTTGGGTTTGGGGGGGTCCCCACTCCTATAGCCCCCCTTGGGTTTTGGGGGGGTCCCCTCAATCCTATACCCCCCCTTGGGTTTTGGGGGGGGGTCCCCACTCCTTTAACCCCCCCTTGGGTTTTGGGGGGGGTCCCCACTCCTATAGCCCCCCTTGGGTTTTGGGGGGGGTCCCCCAATCCTATACCCCCCCGGGTTTTGGGGGGTCCCATAAGGAGGGGAGGGGTCTCTTCCAGTGCCCCCCCAGTGCCGCAGGGGAGGGGGGTCCCGGCGCCGCACCCCCCCCCGGAGAGACAAGGTAAGGGGGGAGGGCACCCCAAAAATCAGCCCCCCCAGTTTGCCTCCCAGCGTCTCCCAGTCTCCCCCAAAACCCTCCCAGTCCCTCCCAGTGCCCCCCAGTCCCTCCCAGTGCCTCCCAGTCCCTCCCCAAACCTTCCCAGTGCCTCCCAGTGTCCCACAGTGCCCCCACAAAGCCTCCCAGTGCCCCCCGTCCCTTCCAGTCCCCCCAGTGCCTCCCAGTCTCCCCCAAAACCCTCCCAGTTACACCCTGTTCCTCCCAGTGCCCCCCAGTTCCCCTCCAAATCCTCCCAGTGCTCCCCCAGTTCACTCCCAGTGCCCCCCAGTCTCCCCAAAACCCTCCCAGTTACCCCCATTCCTCCCAGTGCCCCACAGTGCCCCCCAAAACCTTCCCAGTTCCTCCCAGTGTCCCCAGTTCACCCCCAGTGCCCTCTCAAACCCTCCCAGTGCCCTCCCCAGCCCCTCCCAGTTCCCTCCCTTTTGGGGGCACCCCAAAATCTCACCCCCCCCCCAGGGCCCCCCGGAGGCTCCTACAACTTCCGGAGGACGGAGGCTCGGTGCCCCCCCAGGTGTGGGGAACTGGGGGCGCTGGGAGGGACTGGGAGGGACTGGGGGCACTGGGAGGCACTGGGAGGGGACTGGGGGTCACGGGGGGTCACTGGGAGGAACTGGGGGGAACTGGGAGGGGACTGGGGGTCACTGGGAGGCACTGGGAGGGGACTGGGGGGACACAGGGGGGTCACTGGGAGGGACTGGGAGGAACTGGGGGCCACTGGGAGGGGACTGGGGGTCACTGGGAGGGGACTGGGGGTCACTGGGAGGGACTGGGAGGGGACTGGGAAGATTTGGGTGGGCACTGGGAGGGTTTGGGGGGAACTGGAGGGTATTAGGGGGGCACTGGGAGGGGACTGGGAGGCACTGGGAGGGACTGGGGGTGACTGGGAGGGTTTGGGGGCACTGGGAGTTCACTGGGGGAGAACTGGGAGGGACTGGGGGGTCACTGGGAGGAACTGGGAGGGGACTGGGGGTCACTGGGGGGGTTACTGGGAGGCATTGGGAGGGACTGGGAGGCACTGGGAGGCACTGGGGGGCACTGGGGGTGGCACTGGGAGGGACTGGGGGGGTCACTGGGAGGCACTGGGAGGGACTGGGGGGCACTGGGATCCCCCCCAGCGCCCCCATCCGCATGTTCGCGTCCTTCCACCCCTCGGCCAACACGGGGCCCAGCGCCAGGTGCGACTGGGAGGCACTGGGAGGGACTGGGAGGGGACTGGAGGGGACTGGGAGGGGACTGGGAGGGGACTGGGAGGGGACTTGGGTCACTGGGAGGGCACTGGGAGGGGACTGGGGGGCACTGGGAGGGGACTGGGAGGGGACTTGGGTCACTGGGAGGGCACTGGGAGGGACTGGGGGGCACTGGGAGGGCACTGGGAGGGACTGGGGAGGACTGGAAGGGCACTGGGAGAGACTGGGGGGCAGTGGGAGGGCACTGGGAAGGACTGGGGAGGACTGGAAGGGCACTGAGAGGGACTGGGGGGCACTGGGAGGGACTGGGGGGCACTGGGAGGGGACTGGAGTGGAGTTGGGCCACTGGGAGGGGACTGGGAGGGACTGGGATGACTGGGCAGGAGGGAGCATGTCATACTGGGCAGACTGGTGGGGAGGGTGGGGGTCATACTGGGAGGGCTGGGTCATACTGGGCAGGGGGAGTTATACTGGGTGGGGAGGGCCATACTGGTCCATACTGGGTATGTGGGGATTCATACTGGTTCAACTGGTCCATACTGGTTTAGGGGTGCCCATACTGGTCCATACTGGGTGGGGGTGCTTATACTGGTCCAACTGGTCCATACTGGGTGGGGGAGCCCATACTGGGTATATGTGAGTCCATACTGGTTGGGGGGTGCCCATACTGGTCCATACTGGTCCATACTGGGTGGGGGTGCCCATACTGGGTATATGTGAGTCCATACTGGTTTGGGGGTGCCCATACTGGTTGGGGGTGCCCATACTGGTCCTACTGGTCCATACTGAGTGGGTGGCCCGTACTGGGTGGGGGACCCCATACTGGGTATATGTGAGTCCATACTGGTTGGGGGGTGCCCATACTGGTCCAACTGGTCCATACTGGGTGGGGGTGCCCATACTGGGTATATGGGAGTCCATACTGGTTAGAGGGTGCCCATACTGGTCCAACTGGTCCATACTTGTTTGGGGGTGCCCATACTGGTCAGGGGGTGCCCATACTGGTCCAACTGGTCCATACTGGGTGGGGGGCCCCATACTGGGTATGTGGGAGTCCATACTGGTTTGGGGGTGCCCATACTGGGTGGAGGTGCCCATACTGGGTGGGGGAGCCCATACTGGGTGGGGGCCCCATACTGGGTATATGTGAGTCCATACTGGTTTGGGGTGCCCATACTGGTCCATACTGGGTGGGGGTGCCCATACTGGTCCTACTGGTCCATACTGAGTGGGTGGCCCGTACTGGGTGGGGGACCCCATACTGGGTATATGTGAGTCCATACTGGTTGGGGGGTGCCCATACTGGTCCTACTGGTCCATACTGGGTGGGGGTGCCCATACTGGGTATATGTGAGTCCATACTGGTTTGGGGGTGCCCATACTGGTCCAACTGGTCCATACTGGGTGGGGGAGCCCATACTGGGTATGTGGGAGTCCATACTGGTTTGGGGGTGCCCATACTGGTCCATACTGGGTGGGGGAGCCGATACTGGGTGGGGGAGCCCATACTGGGTATATGTGAGTCCATACTGGTTTGGGGTGCTCATACTGGTCTATACTGGGTGGGGGTGCCCATACTGGGTATATGTGAGTCCATACTGGTTTGGGGTGCCCATACTGGTCTATACTGGGTGGGGGTGCTTATACTGGTCCAACTGGTCCATACTGGGTGGGGGAGCCCATACTGGGTATGTGGGAGTCCATACTGGTTAGGGGGTGCCCATACTGGTCCATACTGGTCCATACTGGTGCCCCCCTAATCCCTCCCCACAGCTCCGCCGCCAGCCCGGACCCCGAGAGCCCCGAGCGCCCCCCCGCCGCCCCCCAGACGCCCCCCCGGGGGTCCTTCCCTCCCACTGACCCCCAGGGACCCCCCCCAAATGTGTGTCCCCCCCCGCCCCCCCCGGGGGGTCCCGGCCGGGTCCTGGCCCGACGGGTGACGCTGGACGGGACCGTCCAGTACCTGGTGGAGTGGGGGGCGGGGTGCTCTGACCCCCCCCCCCAAAAAACAAACCAACCCAGCTCCTTCAATAAATGGGGGGGGGCACCCCAAAATCCCCACCCCCCCCGCGGGGAACCCCTTTATTTGGAGAGATTTTGGGGGGGGGCACATCACCCCCCCCCCAATAAACAGCTGGGGGGGGGGGGGGCAAATTGGGGGGGGGAGGGTATGGAGGGGGGGTTTGGGGGTGTCACCAACCCCCTGGGTGGGTTTTGGGGAGTCCCCCCCCGTTGTGATCATCCCCTCCCCCCCCAACAACCCCCCCCCCCCCCCCCCCCACCCATTGCACACCCCCCCCCCAGCTTTTACACTCCCCCCCTCCCCAAGTTTTGGGGTCCCCCCAATTTCCCTCCCCCTCCCCACCTCCACGCCCCCCCTCCCAGTTTGGGGTATCCCCCCCCCCAAGTTGCCCCCCCCCCATTTCTGAGCCCCCCCCCCCCATTTTCCCCCCTCCCACCCCAGGGGTTCCCCCCCCCCCAGTTTTGGGGTGTCCCATTTACCCCCCCCAAATTTCAGCCCCCTCCCCCGTTTGGGGGTGCCCCCCCATTCCCAAGCCCCCCCCCTTTTTACCCCCTCCCCAGAGTTTTGGGGGTCCCCCCATTCCCCCCCCAGCTTGGGGGTTCCAGAGGGGGAACGGGGGGGGGTCGGGGGAGGGGGTGTCAGAGGGTTTGGGGGGTTCAGGGGGTCCCGGGGGGTCAAGAGGGGACGGGGGTGCTCAGGGGGGGTCCAGGAGTTTGGGGGGGTCAGGGGGGTCCTGGGGGGTCAGAAGGTTTGGGGGGGTCGGAAGGGGGGTCAAAGGGTTCAGGGAGGGTCAGAGGGGTTTAGGGGGGTCTGGGGGTCCCAGGAGGGTCGGGGGTGGGTCGGGGGGGGGGGGTGTCAAGGAAGCCTGGGGGGGTTTTGGGGGGGTCTTGGGTGGGGGGTCAGGGGGGTCTTGGGGCCTCAGGGGGGTCAGAGGGTTTGGGGGGTCCGGGAGGATCAGGGGGGATCCAGGGGGGCTCGGGGGGGTCAGAGGATTTGGGGGGTCAGGGGGTCCAGGGGGGCTCAGGGGGCTCCGAGGGGGTCCAGGGGGGTCAGGGGGGCTCAGGGGAGTCCAGGGGGGCTCAGGGGGGTCAGGGGGCTCAGGGAGGGTCAGTGGGGTCCGGGGGGCTCAGGGAGGCTCAAGGGGGTTCAGGGGGTCTCAGGGAGGGTCAGAGGGTTTGGGGGGGTCAGGGGGGCTCAGGGGGGTCCGGGGGGGTCAAGGGGGTCCGGGGGGCTCAGGGGAGGTCAGGGGGATCCAGGGGGGTCAGGGGGGTCTGGGGGGGCTCAGGGGAGGTCAGGGGGTCCAGGGGGGTCAGGGGGGTCAAGGGGGTCCGGGGGGCTCAGGGGAGGTCAGGGGGTCCAGGGGGGCTCAGGGGGGTCAGAGGGTTTGGGGGAGTCTGGGGGAGTCCGGGGGGGTCCGGGGAGGTTAGGGGGGTCCGGGGGGGCTCAGGGGAGGTTAGGGGGGTCCAGGGGGGTCCGGGGGGTTCAGGGGGTCCGGGGGGTGTCATGGGGGTCTTGGGGCTTCAGGGGGGTCAGAGGGTTTGGGGGGGTCTGGGGGGATCAGGGGAGCTCAGGGGGGTCAGGGGGGTCCAGGGGGGTCCAGGGTGAGTCCGGGGGGCTCAGGGGAGGTCAGGGGGTCAGGGGGGTCCAGGGGGCTCAGGGGAGGTCAGAGGGTTTGGGGGAGTCCGTGGGGGTCCGTGGGGCTCATGGGAGGTTAGGGGGAGTCCGGGGGGCTCAGGGGGGGTCAGAGGGTTTGGGGGGGTCAGGGGGGTCCGTGGGGCTCAGGGGGGTCAAGGGGGTCCGGGGGGGTCAGGGGGGTCCGGGGGGCTCAGAGGGGGTCCGGGGGGCTCAGGGAGGTTAGGGGGTCTGGGGGGCTCAGGGGGAGTCAGGGGGTCTGAGGGGGCTCAGGGGGGTCAGGGGGTCCGGGGGGCTCAGGGGGGACACTGTCCCCCACCCAGCGCAGGTAGGGGGGTTCCCCTGCGCCACCGGCACGGCCACCAGCTCGGCCACCTCGTAGGGGTGGGAGGCCCTGGGGGGGGGTGCACGGGGGGGGGGGTCAGAACCGGGACCCCCCCCACCCCCCAGGTCACAGGGACACGCCCCCCTGCCAGGGACCCCCCCCCGTGTACCCCAATCCCTGTGTCACACCGCCCCCCTTGCCTCCCCATGGCCCCCCTCCATGCCCCCCCCCCTCAGTGCCCCCCCATGTGCCCCCCCATCCCCCCCCCCCATATTGGCCCCCCCTGTGCCCCCCCCATGTGCCCTGCACCCCCCCATGGCCCCCATATTGCCCCCCAGTGCCCCCCCCCATATTCCTGCCCCCCCCATGTGCCCCCCCATCCTTGCCCCCCCCCCGTGCCCCCCCCATGTCCCGACCCCCCCATATCCCCCCCATGCCCCGCCATGTCCCTGCCCCCCCCTACCCCCCATGTTGCCCCCCCCCATGTGCTCTGACCCCCCTCCATGGCCCTATATCCCCCCCATGCCCCCCCATATTGCCCCCCAGTGCCCCCCCATGGCCCCCCCACGTGCCCCCCTCCATGTCCCCTGACCCCCCCATAGCCCCCCCCATGCCCCCCCTGTGTCCCCCCCATGACCTCATGCCCCCCCCCCCATGTGCTCTGACCCCCCCCCCCAAATCCCCCCCATGGCCCTATATCCCCCCAGTGCCCCCCCCGTGTCCCTGCCACCCCCCACACCCATGTGCCCCCCCCCCCATGAGCCTTGACCCATCCAGTGCCCCCCCGTGTCCCTGCCCCCCCATCCCCTCCATGTGCCCCCCCCCATGGCCTCATATCCCCCCCCCATATTGCCCCCCAGTTCCCCCCCATGAGCCTTGACCCACCCAGTGCCCCCCCATGTCCCTGCCCCCCATACCCCCCATGTGCCCCCCCCCCATGGCCTCATATCCCCCCCATATCCCCCCACTGCCCCCCAGTGCCCCCACCATGGCCCTATATCCCCCCAGTGGCACCCCGTGTCCCTGCCCCCCACACCCCCCATGTGCCCCCCAGTGTCCCCCCCAGTTGCCCCCCTCACCTCACAAACTCGGCCAGTGCTGGGACCTTGGAGCTGCGAGTCTTGATCATCTGGGGGGGACACGGGGGCACTGGGGGGACTGGGGGGACTGGAGACACGGGGGGGGGCACTGGGGGAACTGGGGGGGCACTGGGAGGGAACTGGGGGCGCTGGAGACATGGTGGAGGGCACTGGGAGGACTGGGGGGCACTGGGGGGAACTGGGGGTGCTGGAGACATGGGGGGGCACTGGGAGGGAACTGGGGGTGCTGGAGACATAGGGGGGCACTGGGGGGACTGGGGGGCACTGGGAGGACTGGGTGGGGCACTGGGGGGACACAAGGGGGACTGGGAGGGAGCTGGGGACATGGGGGGGCAGTGGGGGGGCACTGGGAGGGAACTGGGGGTGCTGGAGACATGGGGAGGGGCACTGGGAGGACTGGGGGGGCACTGGGGGGAACTGGGGGTGCTGGAGACATGGGGGGGGGCACTGGGAGGACTGGGGGGGCACTGGGGGGATTGGGGGGGGGGCACTGGGAGGGAACCGGGGGTGCTGGAGACATGGGGGGGGGCACTGGGAGGACTGGGAGGGAGCTGGGGACATGGGGGGATACTGGGGGGGGCACTGGAGGGGTGCTGGGGACACGGGGGGGGGCACTGGGGGTGCTGCTGGGGGGCACTGGGGCCATGGGGGGCACTGGGGGTGCTGGGGACCTAGGTCACTGGGGGGGGGGGGCATTGGGGGGCACTGGGAGGGGACACTGGGGAGACTGGGGGGTGCTTGGGGGGGAACTGGGGACACTGGGGGGGGGTGTCCCTGGGGATATGGGGTACTGGGGTGGGGGGGGCTGGGGGGTGTACAAGGAGGGGAGGGGATATTGGGGGGGGGGGGGCAGTGCCATGGGGGGGGGGATGTGGGAGGGACATGGGGGGGGGACAGGATATTGGGGACCCCCCCAGCCCCCCCCCCAGCCCCCCCAGCCCCTCACCAGCAGCACCTCGCTGTCCTCCTCCAGCTTCCCCTGCCACGTGTAGCTGGGGGGGGGCGGGGCACATGTCACCCCCCCCCAGCACCCCCCCTGCCCCCCCCCAGCACCCCTCATCCCCCCCATCCCTCCCCCCATCCCCCCCCACCCCCATCCCCCCCCTTGCCCCCCCAAACCCTGTTGCCCACCCCCCAGCACCCATGGCCCCCCCCACCCCCCCCAGCACCCATGGCCCCCCCCCACCCCCCCCTAATTCCCCCCTCCCCCATCCCCTGTCACCCCCCTGGGCACCCCCCTCCCAATTGCCCCCCCATATCACTCCCCCAACCCCCTGCCCCCCCCTCATTACCCCTCCACACCCATCACCCCCCACCCTGCCACCCATCCCCCCCCATCCCCCCCTCATCCCCCCCCCCCCCATCACCCCCACCTTGCCCCCCCCAAACCCTGTTGCCCACCCGCCCAGCGCCCCCCCCCAGCACCCATGGCCCCCCCCCCACCCCCCTAATTCCCCCCCCATCCCCTGTCACCCCCCTGGGAACACACCCCCCCCAATTGCCCCCCCCCCCATATCACACCCCCCCCAATTGCCCCCCCCATATCACACCCCCCCCAATTGCCCCCCCCATATCACCCCCCCAATTGCCCCCCCCATATCACCCCCCCCAACTGCCCCCCCCATATCACCCCCCCAACCCCCTGCCCCCCACCCCCCTCATCACCCCCCACCCCCCTGCCCCCCCAAACCCTGTTTCCCACCCCACTCCCCCCAACCCCTCCCCTGTCACCCCCCTCGCCCCTCCCCCTCACATGGAGGTCACGTGGGGCAGGATGTTGACACAGGCGGCCAATCGCTGCTGCACCATCGCCCTGGGGGCGGAGCCTGTGTCACCCCCCTGTCACCCCTCCCCCCCCGTGTCACCCCCCTGTCACCCCTCCCCCCCGTGTCACCCTCCGTGTCACCCCTCCTGTGTCATCCCCCCCACCCTTGTCACCCCCCGTCACACCCCCACCCCCCCCATGTCACCCCCCCGTGTCACCCCCCATGTCACCCCTGTGTCACACCCCTGTGTCACCCTGTGTCACCCCCCATGTCACTCCCCATCACCTCCCTGTGTCACCCCCTGTCACCCCCTGTGTCACCCCTGTGTCACCCCCCCTGTGTCACACCCCCCATTACACCCCCGTCACCCCCCTGTGTCACCCCCGTGTCACCCCCCGTCACCCTCCCTGTGTCACCCCCCGTGTCACCCCCCCATGTCACCCCTCCTGTGTCACCCCCGTGTCACCCCCCGTGTCACCCCCCATGTCACCCCCCTGTGTCACACCCCCCCATCACCCCTGTCACCTCCACCCAGGTCACCCCCTGTGTCACCCCCTTCCCTGGGTCACGCCCTCAGGTCAACCCCCCTTGTCACCCCCCATCACCCCAGGTCAACCCCCCCGTCACCCCCATGTCCCCCCGCCTTGTCACCCCCCGTCACCCCCATGTCCCCCCCTCCCCCGGGGTCACACCCCTCTTGGGTCCCCCCCATGTCCCCCGTGTCACCCACCATGTCACCCTCTGTCACCCCTGTGTCACCCCCCCGCCCCCCCGCCCCCCCCACCTGCCCAGCTCCTTGGCCACCGTCTCGTTGGGGCAGGTGACGAACGCGGCCGAGATGCTGCCGGGGGTGTAGGGGTCCACGGGGGTCACCGGGGTCACCGGGGTCCCGGGGGTCCCGGGGGTCCCGGGGGTCGCTGGGGTCCCGCGCGGCCATGCTGAGCAGCCCCCGGCCCAGCGCCTGCAGCAGCGGCAGCGTCACCACCGGCACCAGCGCCTGCGACAGACACACGGACAGCGCCCTGTCGCGACACACGGCGACTCTATCGCGATAGCCACTGGCCCTGTCGCGACACACGGCGACTCTATCGCGATAGCCACTGGCCCTGTCACGACACACAGCGACTCTAGCGCGATAGCCACTGGCCCTGTCACGATAGCCACTGGCCCTGTCATGATACACAGCGACTCTATCGCAATAGCCACTTGCCCTGTCACGATAGCCACTTGCCCTATCATGACACACAGCGACTCTATCGCGATAGCCACTGGCCCTGTCACGACACACAGCGACTCTAGCGCGATAGCCACTGGCCCTGTCATGACACACAGCAAGTCTATCGTGATAGCCACTGACCCTGTCACGATAGCCACTGGCCCTGTTGCAACACACAGAGACTCTATCGCGATAGCCACTGGCCCTGTCGCGATAGCCACTGGCCCTGTCGCGACACATAGTGACTCTATCACGATAGCCACTGGCCCTGTCATGATACACAGCGACTCTATCGCGATAGCACCGACCCTGTCACGATACACAGCAGCTCCATCACGATAGCCACTGGCCCTATCACAATAACCAATGACCCTGTCACGATAGCCACTGGCCCTGTCACAATACACAGTGACCCTATCGGGATACCCACAGGTTGTCACAACAGCCACTGACCATATCACGATACCCACTGGCCCTATCGCGATAGCCACTGACCCTACTGTGATACCCAGTGACTGTCACGATAGCCACTGGCCCCATCACGATATCCACAGGTTGTCACAATACCCCCTGACCCTATTGTGACACCCACTGACTGTCACAATACACACTGACCCCATCGCGATACCCACTGGGCCTATCACGATACCCACCATCCATGTCATGATACCCACCAGCCACATCACGACACCCACCAACCCTGTCACGATACCTGGACTATGTCACGATACCCCCCCCCCGACTACACCACACCCCCTGCCCTGTCGCGATACCGGACTATATTGTGATACCCCCCTCCCCCCTCTCCGACTACACCACGCCCCCTGCCCTGTCGCGATACCCACCACGCCGTACCACGCGGCGCGTCGCGATATCCAGCGCATCAGAGCGTGACGCCCGTCGCGTCGCAGCGCCTGGCAACGGTACCACGTGACCCAGCGTGTCGCGACAGCAGGCGTATCGCGATAGCCAGCCAAGGCGCTGCCCCGCCTCCTGACACCCCCTATATCGCGATATCACGAGGGTACCGCGACACCTGGCCCGGCCCCGCCTGTCACATGGTGATTCCTCCCCCTCCCACTGTCGCGATAGCCCCTCTCCTGTCGCGATATCCCCTCTGCTGTCGCGATAAGCCCTCCCCTGTCCCGACAGCCGTGGGGCGGGGACTCACACCGACCTCCCGTCCTGCCGGGAGAGTCGGGGGGGGGAGAGACCCCAGCCCCACGGCTGCCCCATAGACACCCCCCAGCCCCATAGAGCCCCACAGCCACCCCCTGCCCCACGGCTGCCCCACAAGCACCCCCCAGCCCCCCAGTACCTGCCCCTTAACCCCCCAGCTGCCCCACAGCCACCCCCCAGCCCCACAGCTGCCCTGTACCTGCCCCATAGCGCCCCACAACCAGCCGCCCTATAGCTGCCCCATAACCCCACGGCTGCCCCACAGCTCCACAGTTGCCCCACACCTGCCCCACAACCACCCCCCAGCTCCACTGCTGCCCCATAGACACCCCCTGGCCCCACAGCTGCCCCATAGCCCCATACCTGCCCCACAACCACCCCCCAGCCCCACAGCTGCCCCATAGCCCCATACCTGCCCCATAGCCACCCCCTGGCCCCACAGCTGCCCCATAGCCCCACGGCTTCCCCATGGCTGCCCCACAGCCCCACGGCTGCCCCATACCTGCCCCATAGCCACCCCTCAGCACCACAGCTGCCCCATAGCCACCCCCTGGCCCCATACCTGCTCCATAGCCCCATGGCTGCCCCATAGCCACCCTACAGCCCCTCAGCCGCCCTATAGCTGCCCCATAGCGCCCCACAACCAACCCCCGGCCCCACAGCTGCCCCATGGCTGCCCCACAACCACCCTCAGCCCCACTGCTGCCCTACAGCCCCACAGCTGCCCCATAACTGCCCCATAGTGCCCCACAACCACCCCCAGCCCCCCAGCTGCCCTGTAGCTGCCCCATAGCCCCATGCCTGCCCCACAACCACCCTCAGCCCCACTGCTGCCCCATAACTGCCCCATAGCGCCCCACAACCATCCCCAGCCCCACAGCTGCCCCATAACTAGCCCATAGCGCCCCACAACCAACCCCCCAGCCCCCCAGCTGCCCCATAGCCACCCCACAGCCCAACACCTGCCCTATAGCTGCCCCCAGACCCACGGCTGCCCCATAACTGCCCCATAGCGCCCCACAACCACCCCCCCGGCCCCACAGCTGCCCCACAACACCACCCAGCCCCACAGCTGCCCTATAGCTGCCCCATAGCCCCATGGCTGCCCCACAACCACCCCCCCGGCCCCACAGCTGCCCCATGCCTGCCCCACAACCACCCCACATCCCCCCAGCTGCCCCATAGCTGCCCCATAGCCCCATGGCTGCCCCACAACACCCCACAGCCCCACAGCTGCTCCATAGCTGCCCCATAGCCCCATGCCTGCCCCACAACACCCCACATCCCCCCAGCTGCCCCATAGCTGCCCCATAGCCCCATGCCTGCCCCACAACACCCCACATCCCCACAGCTGCCCCATAGCCACCCCACAGCCTAACACCTGCCCTATAGCTGCCCCCAGACCCACAGCTGCCCCATAACTGCCCCATAGCGCCCCACAACCACCCCCCCGGCCCCACAGCTGCCCCACAACACCACCCAGCCCCCAGCTGCCCTATAGCTGCCCCATTGCCCCATGGCTGCCCCACAACCACCCCTCAGCCCCACTGCTGCCCTACAGCCCCATAACTGCCCCATAGCGCCCCACAACCACCCCCCGGTCCCACAGCTGCCCCATAGCTGCCCCATAGCGCCCCACAACCACCCCCCAGCCCCCCAGCTGCCCCATAGCTGCCCCATAGCGCCCCACAACCACCCCCCGGTCCCCCAGCTGCCCCCCCAGCCTCCCAGCCCAGGCCCTACCCCCCCCCCCCGCCCCATAGCGCCCCACAGCCCCCCCCCCGGCCCCACATGCCGCCCCCTCCCCCCCCACCCCGTACCCGCCGCCGCGCGCGCCGCTCCACCGCCTCCCCCACGTGACCTCGGGAGGCCCCTCCCCCTCCCTTCCTCCTCCTCCCTCCCCCTCCCCGCGCGCGCGCGTGCGTCACGGGGAGGCCCCGCCCCCCCAACCTGCGACGTCATCGAGGGGGAGGGGGAGAGTGGGAGGGGGGAGGGGAATAGGACCCTCTCCCCCTCCCCCTCCCCCTCCCCCTCCCCTCCCCTCCCCTCCCCCTCCCCCTCTCCCCTCCCCACTGGAATGAGGAGTCTGGGGACACAGGTGGCACTGGGAGCACTGGGAGTACTGGGAGCACTGGGAGCACTGGGATGGGGTACTGGGAGAAGTGGGAGCACTGGGACCACTGGGATTAGAGCACTGGGAGCACTGGGAGCACTGGGATGGGGTACTGGGAGAAGTGGGAGCACTGGGACCACTGGGATTAGAGCACTGGGAGCACTGGGATGGGGTACTGGGAGAAGTGGGAGCACTGGGACCACTGGGATTAGAGCACTGGGAGCACTGGGAGCACTGGGATGGGGCACTGGGAGCACTGGGAGCACAGGGATTAGAGCACTGGGAGCACTGGGATGGGGTACTGGGAGAAGTGGGAGCACTGGGAGCACAGGGATTAGAGCACTGGGAGCACTGGGAGCACTGGGATGGGGTACTGGGAGAAGTGGGAGCACTGGGACCACTGGGATTAGAGCACTGGGAGCACTGGGATGGGGTACTGGGAGAAGTGGGAGCACTGGGACCACTGGGATTAGAGCACTGGGAGCACTGGGAGCACTGGGATGGGGCACTGGGAGCACTGGGAGCACAGGGATTAGAGCACTGGGAGCACTGGGATGGGGTACTGGGAGAAGTGGGAGCACTGGGAGCACAGGGATTAGAGCACTGGGAGCACTGGGAGCACTGGGATGGGGCACTGGGAGCACTGGGAGCACAGGGATTAGAGCACTGGGAGCACTGGGATGGGGTACTGGGAGAAGTGGGAGCACTGGGAGCACAGGGATTAGAGCACTGGGAGCACTGGGAGCACTGGGATGGGGTACTGGGAGAAGTGGGAGCACTGGGACCACTGGGATTAGAGCACTGGGAGCACTGGGATGGGGTACTGGGAGAAGTGGGAGCACTGGGACCACTGGGATTAGAGCACTGGGAGCACTGGGAGCACTGGGATGGGGCACTGGGAGCACTGGGAGCACGGGGATTAGAGCACTGGGAGCCCTGGGATGGGGTACTGGGAGAAGCGGGAGCACTGGGAGCACAGGGATTAGAGCACTGGGAGCACTGGGAGCACTGGGATGGGGTACTGGGAGAAGTGGGAGCACTGGGACCACTGGGATTAGAGCACTGGGAGCACTGGGATGGGGTACTGGGAGAAGTGGGAGCACTGGGACCACTGGGATTAGAGCACTGGGAGCACTGGGAGCACTGGGATGGGGCACTGGGAGCACTGGGAGCACAGGGATTAGAGCACTGGGAGCACTGGGATGGGGTACTGGGAGAAGTGGGAGCACTGGGAGCACAGGGATTAGAGCACTGGGAGCACTGGGAGCACTGGGATGGGGTACTGGGAGAAGTGGGAGCACTGGGACCACTGGGATTAGAGCACTGGGAGCACTGGGATGGGGTACTGGGAGAAGTGGGAGCACTGGGACCACTGGGATTAGAGCACTGGGAGCACTGGGAGCACTGGGATGGGGCACTGGGAGCACTGGGAGCACGGGGATTAGAGCACTGGGAGCCCTGGGATGGGGTACTGGGAGAAGCGGGAGCACTGGGAGCACAGGGATTAGAGCACTGGGAGCACTGGGAGCACTGGGATGGGGTACTGGGAGAAGTGGGAGCACTGGGACCACTGGGATTAGAGCACTGGGAGCACTGGGATGGGGTACTGGGAGAAGTGGGAGCACTGGGACCACTGGGATTAGAGCACTGGGAGCACTGGGAGCACTGGGATGGGGCACTGGGAGCACTGGGAGCACAGGGATTAGAGCACTGGGAGCACTGGGATGGGGTACTGGGAGAAGTGGGAGCACTGGGAGCACAGGGATTAGAGCACTGGGAGCACTGGGAGCACTGGGATGGGGTACTGGGAGAAGTGGGAGCACTGGGACCACTGGGATTAGAGCACTGGGAGCACTGGGATGGGGTACTGGGAGAAGTGGGAGCACTGGGACCACTGGGATTAGAGCACTGGGAGCACTGGGAGCACTGGGATGGGGACACTGGTGGCACTGGTTGCACTGGGGTGCAGCACTGGGAGCACTGGGGATACTGGGATGAGGAGCCTGGGAGCACTGGGAGCACTGGGATGGGGCACTGGGAGCACTGGGAGCACTGGGGATATTGGGATGGGGTTACTGGGATGGGGCCACTGATCTCACTGGTGCCACTGGGGCCCCTTAAAGGGGCCGCCCCCCCCCAGGTTCCATCCCCTCCCCCCTTAACACCCCCTTTCCCCGGTGAGGCCCCTCCCCCCGGTACAGCCCCTCCCCCCACCTTTAGCCCCTCCCCCACCCCCGCCCCCTCCCCCCATCCCAGGTTCCGCCCCCTCCGCCCCCTTCCCCAGTACAGCCCCTCCCCCCACCCCCACCCCCTCCCCCCACCCCCCAACCCAGGTTCCACCCCCTCCCCCCTTCCCCAGTACGGCCCCTCCCCCCACCCCCGGACCCTCCCCCCTCCCCCCCATCCCAGGTTCCCCCCTCCCCCCCTTTCCCCGGTACAGCCCCTCCCCCCACCCTCAGCCCCTCCCCCCACCCCCAGCCCCTCCCCCTCCCCAACCCCTCCCTAACCCTTCCCCCCCTCCCCCTCATCCCAGGTTCCGCCCCCTCCCCCCCTTTCCCCGGTACAGCCCCTCCCCCACCCCCAGCCCCTCCCCCCACCTCCAGCCCCTCCCCCCGCCCCCCCATTCGCCCCCCCCATCCCAGGTTCCGCCCCCTCCTCCCCCCTTTCCCCAGTACAGCCCCTCCCCCTCCCCGGTACAGCCCCTCCCCCCCCCCCCCCGGTACAGCCCCTCCCCCTCCCTCAGCCCCTCCCTCCACCTCCGGACCCTCCCCCCAACCCCTCCCCAACCCCTCCCCCCCGCCTCCTCCCACCCACCCCCCCATCCCAGGTTCCGCCCCCTCCCCCCTTTCCCCCCCTTTCCCCTGTACAGCCCCTCCCCCCCGCCCCCCCATTCCCCCCCCCCATCCCAGGTTCCGCCCCCTCCCCCTCCTTGTCCCCCTCCCTTCCCCCGGTGCAGCCCCCTCCCCCTCCCCAGTACGGCCCCTCCCCCCACCCCCGGACCCTCCCCCCACCTCCAGCCCCTCCCCCCACCCTCAGCCCCTCCCCCCAACCCCTCCCCCACCCCCGCCCCCTCCTCCCCCCCCAATCCCAGGTTCCGCCCCCTCCCCCCACCCCACCCCCCCCCCCCCCCCGGCCCCCCCCCCCACCCCCCCCCCCCCCACCCCCAGACCCTCCCCCCAACCCCTCCCCCACCCCAGCCCCCTCCCCCCCCCATCCCAGGTTCCGCCCCCTCCCCCCCTTTCCCCGGTACAGCCCCTCCCCCCCGGTACAGCCCCTCCTCCCCCTGGACCCTCCCCCCACCCCCAGCCCCTCCCCCCATCTCCCCCATCCCAGGTTCCGCCCCCTCCCCCCCTTTCCCCGGTACAGCCCCTCCCCCCGGGTACAGCCCCTCCCCCCCGGTACAGCCCCTCCCCCTTCCTTTCCCCTCCCCCCGCCCCCTCCCCAACCCCTCCCCCCATCCCAGGTTCCGCCCCCTCCCCCCCTTTCCCTGGTACAGCCCCCTCCCCCCGGTACAGCCCCTCCCCCCACCCTCAGCCCCTCCCCCCACCCCTGGACCCTCCCCCCAACCCCTCTCCAACCCCTCCCCCACCCCAGCCCCCTCCCCCCCATCCCAGGTTCCGCCCCCTCCCCCCTTTCCCCGGTACAGCCCCTCCCCCCCGGTACAGCCCCTCCCCCCCTGGACCCTCCCCCCACCCCCAGCCCCTCCCCCCATCTCCCCCATCCCAGGTTCCGCCCCCTCCCCCCCCCTTTCCCCGGTACAGCCCCTCCCCCCGGGTACAGCCCCTCCCCCCACCCTCAGCCCCTCCCCCCACCCCCAGACCCTCCCCCCAACCCCTCCCCGCCCCCCCCCCCATCCCAGGTTCTGCCCCCTCCCCTCCCCCCTTTCCCCAGTACAGCCCCTCCCCCCCCCGTACAGCCCCTCCCCCCCCGGTACAGCCCCTGCCCCCCCTCAGCCCCTCCCCCACCCCCGGCCCCTCCCCCCGCTCGTGCCGGCGCCCGCGGGACGCGCGCGCGGAACCACCATGTCCTATGTCCCCTTCCGAGGTACCGGTACCGGCGGCACCGGGGGGGGGAGGGGAGATGGGGAGGGGGGGAGGGGCTGTACCGGGAGATGGGGGGAGGGGGGACCCGGGGTAGGGGCACCGGGAGGGGGAGGGGGGGGCTCGGAGCGGGGGTGGGGGGAGCGGGGAGGATGCTGGGACCGGGGGATGCCGGGAGCCGGGGAGGCCGGTACCGGGGGATGCGGAGACCGGTACCCGGGGATACCGGTACCCGGGGATACCGGTACCGAGGGATGTCGGTACCCGGTGATACCGGTACCCAGTGATACCGGTACCGAGGGATGTCGGTACCCGGTGATACCGGTACCCTGGAATACCGGTACCCAGTGATACCGGTACCCAGTGATACCGGTACCCGGGGATACCGGTACCGAGAGATATCGGTCCCCGGTGATACCGGTACCTGATGATACCGGTACCGAGGGATGTCGGTACCCGGTGATACCGGTACCCCATGATGTCGGTACCCGGTGATACCGGTACCGAGGGATGCTGGTTCCCGGTGTTACCGGTACCGAGGGATGTCAGTTCCCAGTGATACCGGTACCGGGTAATACCGGTACCGGGGGATACCGGTATCACCGATAACTCGGGATGCTGGTACCCGGGTGTTACCGGTACCCGGGGATGTCGGTTCCCGGTGTTACCGGTACCCAGAGATGCTGGTACCCGGTGATACCGGTACCTCGTGATACCGGTACCGGGAGATGCTGGTTGCCGGTGGTACCGGTACCGAGTGATGCTGTTACCGGGTGATACCGGTACCCGGGGATGCTGGTACCGGGGGTGGTTACCGGTACCGGGGGAGGATGCTGCTACCGGGGGGCGGCCGGTACCCGGTGATACCGGTACCGGGGGATGTTGGTCCCCGGTGATACCGGTACCGGGGGGATGCTGGTGCCGGGTGATGCCGTTACCGGTACCGGGGGGTTCCCGGTACCGGGGGGTTCCCGGTGATACCGGTACCTGCAGACAGGGCCGGGCCCTGGGGGGGGGGGGAAGGGGGTGGGCGCCGGTACCGGATGGTTGGGGGGGTGGGGTTGGGGGGGGGTCCCCGGGGACCGGCCTGACCCACTTCGGAAACGGGGCCGGGGCCGGGGGGGGGAGGGGCGGGGGTGGGGGGAGGGGAACCGGCCCCGGGGCCTCGGGCATCCCCCATCCCCCCCCACCCCGGCGTGGGAGGCCGAGGGCGGGGTGGGGGGGGCACCCAGGGGTGGGGGGGGGGGCACCCTAAAGCTTGGGGGGGGGGGGGCACCCAAGCGCCGGTTCCCTGTGCCCCTCCCCCCCCCCCCACGAGCGTGGGAGGCCTCACCCACACCCCCCCAAAAATAGGTGTCCCTGAGGGGGGGGGCACCCAAATATTGAGGGGGGCTGCACCCATGGGTGGGGGGGGCTCCTTGTGTGCACCCCCCCCCCAAAGCGTGGGAGGGGAGGAGGGGGATGGGGGGGAGCAGCTCCTAAATTGGATGGGGGGGGGGGCACCCAAATGGGTGGGGAAAAATAAGGGGGGGGGGGGCACAAGGCTTGAATATGGGGGGGGGCACCCAAAAAAAGGGAGGGTACCCAATGTGGGGGAGGGGGGGGGGAAAGAGGGGGGGGTAGGCACCCAAATTGGGTGGAGGGGGCACCCAGCACCCTAAAAGGGGGGTACCCAAATTGGGGGGAGGAGGGGCACCCAAATGGAGAGGGGGTGGGGGGGGGGCAACTAAAGTGGGGGGGGGGGGCTAAAATTATTGGGGGGGGGTGAGGGGTGGCACTCAAAAAAGAGGGGGGCAACCAAAGTGAGGAAGGGGAGGGGGAGCACCCAGCACCCATTGGGGGGGGGGGTACCCAAAATGAGGAGGGGGGCACCCAATGTGGGGGGGGGGGGCAATAAAAGGGCGGGGGAGGGGCAATAAAGGGGGGAGGGGCAATTAAAGGGGGGGGTGTATTTTATCTCTGGGAGGGGTGCTGGGGTTATATGAGGGGGGTATGTATAGGTGACACCCCCCCCCCCAAATTTTACACCCCCCCCCCAGATGTGCGAGGACCCCCCCCCCCTGGCGCGCGGGCCCTACGGCCCATCCCCCTACGAGCGCCCAGCCTGGAGCCCCCGGTTCTGCATCATCTCGGGCAATCAGCTGCTGATGCTGGATGAAGAAGAGGTGGGTGATTCCGGGGGGGTTTAAAAATTAGGGGGGTCTCTAGATGTGGGTAACCCCCCTGTACCCCCTTTTAGATCCATCCACTGCTGCTCCGGGAGCGCAGGAACGAGCCGTGCCGGAGCAAACTGCTGCGGAGAACAGTCAGCGTGCCCGTGGAGGGGCGCCCCTCCCCCCACGGCGAGCACGGTACCCGGGTGGGGGGGGGGGGAGGGGAAGGGAAGGGGGGTGGGATTTACCCCCCCAAATCCATCCAGCTCCTTCTTAAATCTAGAGAACCCCCCTCAAAACCATCCCCCCCCCCCCCATATCCATCCATCCATCCATCCATCCTCCTCCCAGCCCATAATAGTCCGTGTCCCCCCCCCCCGCGTGGTTGCTTGGCAACCGTTGCTAAGGAAAGGCGGAGGGGATGGGGAAAAAAGGGGGGGGGGGGTGGATTTTGGGGGTGGGGGTGGGGGGAGGGGGAGAAACAGGCGCGACGCCCCCCATCCCCCCCCCCCCCAAAATTGGCAGCGGTGGGATCACAGCCCAGCCCCTCCCCCACCCAGCCCCTGGGCATCAGCACCCATCCCCCACCCCCCCCCCATATCCATCCACACCCCCCTCCCCCACCCACCCAACACCCCTTCCACCCCCCCATCCCCCACCCCCCACCCTCGCATCAGCCCCCCCCCTCCCCCCTCCAGCCTTAATCCCACCCCCACATTGCCCCCCCCATCCCCCACCCCCCCCCATCCACCCATCCCCCCCACTGCTGGGACCCCCCCCCCCTCATCCCCACCCCCCAATCCTCATCACCCCCACCCACCCCCAAATCCCCCCCCCCATGATCCCCCCACCCCCCAAATCCCCCCATCCCCCCATCCCCCACCCCCCTAATCCTCATGACCCCCCCACCCCCCCCAAATCCCCCCCATCACCCACCCATCCCCCCCATGCCCCCCCCACCCCCCAAATTCCCCCCATCCCTCACCCCATCCCCCACCCCCTAATCCTCATGACCCCCCGCCCCCCAAATCCCACCCATCACCCACCCATCCCCCCCATGACCCCCCCACCCTCCCAAATCCCCCCATCCCCCACCCTATCCCCCACCCCCCTAATCCTCATGACCCCCCTGCCCCCCAAATCCCCCCATCCCCCACCCCATCCCCCCATCTCCCATCCCCCCTAATCCTCATGACCCCCCCAAATCCCCCCATGATCCCCCCACCCCCCAAATCCCCCCATCCCCCACTCCATCCCCCCCACCCCCCACCCCCCTAATGCTCATGACCCCCCCACCCCCAAATCCCCCCATCTCCCACCCCATCCCCTCTGATCACCCCCCCACCCCCCAAATCCCCCCCATCCCCCAATCCCCATCACCCCCCACCCCCCATTACCCAGCCCCCCAAATCCCCCCATCCCCCCCATGACCCCCAACCCCCCCATCCCCCCACCCCCCATCCAGTCCCCCACCCCCCAAAATCTCTCCCACCCCCATGACCCCCCCATCCCCCCATCCCCCCCAAAATACCCCCGCCCCATCCCCCCCATGACCCCCCCCATTGCCCCCCAAATCTTCCCTATGCCCCCACCACCCCCCATCCCCCCCATGACCCCCCCAAATCCCCCACCCCCCATCCCCCTCCCCATCCCCCCCATGACCCCCCCAAATCCCTCCCCCACCCCCCATCCCCCTCCCCATCCCCCCCATGACCCCCCCAAATCCTCCCCCCCAAATCCCTCCCCCACCCCCCATCCCCCCCCATGACCCCCCCAAATCCCCCACCCCCCCAAATCCCTCCCCCACCCCCCATCCCCCCCCATGACCCCCCCAAATCCCCTCCCCCCCCCCCCATTAGTGTCCTGCAGCCTCAGGGGGGCACGGGGGGAGGGGACACTGGGGGGGGTGACACGGGGGGACCCGCCAGCCCCTCCCCCCAGAACCCCCAAAACCAGTGGCACCAGTGGCACCAGTCCCATCTCCACCAGTGGCACCAGTGTCGCTGTCCCCAGTGCCACCAGTGCCACCAGTACCACCACTGCCATCACCACCAGTGCCACCAGTGTCACCATCCCCAGTGCCACCAGTGCCACCAGTGCCACCATCCCCAGTGCCACCAGTATCACCAGTATCACCATCCCCAGTGCCACCAGTTTCACCATCCCCAGTGCCACCCAGTACCACCACTGCCATCACCACCAGTGCCTCTGTCCCCAGTGTCCCCAGTGCCACCATCCCCAGTGCCACCAGTATCACCAGTACCACCACTGTTATCACCACCAGTGCCACCAGTATCACCATCTCCAGTGCCACCAGTATCACCACTGCCATCACCACCAGTGCCACCAGTGTCACCATCCCCAGTGCCACCAGTACCACCATCATCATCACCCCCAGTTCCACCAGTATCACCACTGCCATCGCCACCAGTGCCACCAGTGTCACCATCCCCAGTGCCACCAGTACCACCAGTACCATCACTGCCATCACCACCAGTGCCACCAGTGTCACCATCCCCAGTGCCACCAGTACCACCATCATCATCACCCCCAGTTCCACCAGTATCACCACCACTGCCATCACCACCAGTGCCACCAGTGTCACCATCCCCAGTGCCACCAGTACCACCAGTACCATCACTGTCATCACCACCAGTGCCACCAGTGCCACCATCTCCAGTGCCACCAGTATCACCACTGCCATCGCCACCAGTGCCACCAGTGCCACCATCCCCAGTGCCACCAGTATCACCAGTATCACCATCCCCAGTGCCACCAGTATCACCACTGCCATCGCCACCAGTGCCACCAGTATCACCATCCCCAGTGCCACCAGTGCCACCATCCCCATCATCCCCAGTGCCACCAGTACCACCACTGCCATCACCACCAGTGCCACCAGTGTCACCATCCCCAGTGCCACCAGTGCCACCATCACCATCATCCCCAGTGCCACCAGTATCACCATCATCATCATCCCCAGTGCCACCAGTGTCACCATCCCCAGTGCCACCCAGTACCACCACTGCCATCACCACCAGTGCCACCAGTGCCACCATCCCCAGTGCCACCAGTGCCACCATCACCATCATCCCCAGTGCCACCAGTACCACCACTGCCATCACCACCAGTGCCACCAGTGCCTCTGTCCCCAGTGTCCCCAGTGCCACCATCCCCAGTGCCACCAGTGCCTCTGTCCCCAGTGTCCCCAGTGCCACCATCCCCAGTGCCACCAGTGCCTCTGTCCCCAGTGCCACCAGTGCTCCCAGTGCCACCACCATCATCACCACCAGTGCCTCTGTCGCGTGGTCCCAGTGCCACCATCACCAGTGTCCCCAGTACCATCACCACCAGTGTCCCCAGTGTCCCCAGTGTCCCCAGTGTCGCTGTCCCCAGTGTCCCCAGTGTCCCCAGTGCCACCGTCACCATCATCCACCAGTGGCACCAGTGTCATTGTCCCCCCCTGCCACCAGTGCCACCATCGTCACCGTCACCAGTGCCACCAGTGCCATGGTCCCCAATGCCACCAGTACCCTCACCACCAGTGCCACCAGTGGCACCAGTGCCATCGTCACCAGTGCCACCAGTGTATCTGTCCCCACTGCCACCAGTGCCACCATCACCATTATCACCAGTGGCACCAGTGTATCTGTCCCCACTGCCACCAGTGCCACCATCACCATTATCACCAGTGGCACCAGTGGCACCATCACCAGTGGCACCAGTGGAACCAGTGGCACCAGTGTGTCTGTCCCCACTGCCACTGGTGCCACCCTCACCACCATCATCACCAGTGTCCCCATCACCATTATCACCAGTCCCACCAGTCCCACCATCACCAGTGTCCCCATCACCCTCACCAGTGCCACCAGTGCCACCAGTGTGTCTGTCCCCCCTGCCACCAGTGCCACCCTCACCAGTGCCACCAGTGCCACCAGTGCCACGGTCATCACAGTGTGTCACCACTGCCACTGTCACCTCCACCAGTGCCACCAGTGCCACCAGTGCCACCAGTGCCAGTGTCCCCAGCATCCCCAGTGCCACCAGTGCTGCTGTCCCGTGTCCCCATCACCACCAGTGCTTCTGTTCCCAGTGTCCCCAGTGCCACCAGTGCTGCTGTCCCCAGTGTCCCCAGCATCCCCAGTGCCACCAGTGCCATCACCACCTTCAGTGCCTCTGTCCCCAGTGTTCCCAGTGCCACCATCACCAGTGTCCCCAGTACCATCACTACCAGTGTCCCCAGTGTCACTGTCCCCAGCGTCTCCAGTGTCCCCAGTACCATCACCACCAGTGTTCCCAGTGCCTCCATCACCAGTGCTGCTGTCCCCAGCATCCCCAGTGCCACCAGTGCTCCTGTCTCCAGTGCTCCCAGTGCTCCCAGTGCCACCACCATCACCAGTGCCACCAGTGTCATTGTCCCCAGTGTCACCAGTGTTCCCAGAGCCACCAGTACCATCACCCCCAGTACCACCAGTGCCTCTGTCCCCAGTGCCACCAGTGCTCCCAGTCCCATCACCACCAGTGCCATTGTCCCCATTGTCCCCAGTGTCCCCATCCCCAGTGCCACCAGTGCCTCTGTTCCCAGTGCTCCCAGTCCCATCACCCCCAGTACCACCACTGCTCCCAGTGCCGCCATCCCCAGCATCCCCCAGTGCTCCCAGTGCTGCCGTCCCCAGCCCTCCCAGCGCTCCCAGTGCTCCCAGTGCTCCAAGTGCCACCGTCCGCAGCATCCCCCAGCCCTCCCAGCACTCCCAGTGCTCCCAGTCCCGTGACCCCCAGTGCTCCCAGTGCCGCCGTCCCCAGCCCTCCCAGCGCTCCCAGTGCTCCCAGTGCTCCCAGTGCTCCCAGTGCTCCCAGTCCCATGACCCCCAGTGCTCCCAGTGCCGCCGTCCCCAGCCCCTCCCAGCGCTCCCAGCCCTCCCAGCGCTCCCAGTGCTCCCAGTGCTCCCAGTCCCATGACCCCCAGTGCTCCCAGTGCTCCCAGTGCCGCCGTCCCCAGCCCTCCCAGCGCTCCCAGCGCTCCCAGTGCTCCCAGTCCCATGACCCCCAGTGCTCCCAGTGCTCCCAGTGCCGCCGTCCCCAGCCCCTCCCAGCGCTCCCAGTACTCCCAGTCCCATGACCCCCAGTGCTCCCAGTGCTCCCAGTGCCGCCGTCCCCAGCCCCTCCCAGCGTTCCCAGTGCTCCCAGTCCCCCCCCTCCCAGTTCCCTGGGGGAGGGGGCGCGTGTCACCGCGGGACACTCTCGCGCCCGCGCGTGATGACGTCGCCCCCTCCCCCTCCCCCCTTCCCCCCCTTCCCCGAGGCGGCGGCGGCGGGAGGGGGGAGGGGCGGGGCCGTGCGCGCGGCGGGGGCGGGGCCGGGTCTCCCAGGGCAACGCGGCCCCTCCCTCCCCCTCCCCCCCCTCCCACCCCGCCATCACCACGTGGGGCGGGGCGGCGCGCGCCCCCGAGGTGGCCGCGCGCGCGGAAGGGGGCGGAGCCTCAACCACCCGGGCGCTGGGAGGGGGAGGGGGAGGGGGGGCGGAGCGCGTGCGTGCGCGCGGCGGGGGCGGAGCGCGCGTGCGCGTGCGTGCGCGCGTGTGAGTGCGCGCGCGCGCGGGGCGGCGGCGGCGGCGGCGGCGGCGGGGGGTGAGTGTGCAACGGCGCGAGCGAGTGTGCAAAGCCCCCCTCCTCCCCCCTCCCCCCACCCATCCCTTCCTCCAAAACCAGGAGCAGCCCCGGAGGGGGGAGGGGCGCGCGCGAGGGCGGGAGGGCGCGTGCGAGTGTGCAAGGGAGGGGGGAGGGGGTGAGTGTGCAAGGGGCGGGGGAGGGTTGGAGGTGAGCGTGCAAGGCTCAGGGGTGGGGGGAGGGGTGAGTGTGCAAGGTCCTGGGGGTGCCCGAGCGCTTGTGCAAGGCTCGGGGGGGGGTGAGTGTGCAAGGCTCGGGGGGGGGGGGGGGTGAGTGTGCAAGGCTCGGGGGGGGGGGGTGACAGGGAGCGTGCGAGGCTCGAGGAAGGGGTGGGGGGTGAGTGTGCAAGGTTTGGGGGTGCTGGGGAGTGTGCAAGGCTGGGGGTGAGCGTGCAAGGCTCAGGGGAGCGTGCAAGGCTCAGGGTGAGTGTGCAAGGCTCACGGGGAGCGTGCAAGGCTCAGGGTGAGTGTGCACAACTGGGACCCAGCAGGAGCTCAGGTTGGGGGGGGGGGTTGGTGAGTGTGCAAGGCTGGAGCGTGCATGGCTTTGCACGTGAGCGTGCACACCCGCCCGGGGGGGGGGGGCTGCGGTGGGAGTGTGCAAAGCCTGTGACGAGGAGCAGTGCCCTGCCAGGGGCCGAGTGTGCAAGGCTCAGGGGTGAGTGTGCAAGGCTCAGGGGTGAGTGTGAGCAGCTCCCTGAGCTGGGGGGGGAAGTTGAGGTTGGGGAGGGGGGCTGTGAGTGTGCAAGGCCCCCCCTGAGCCTGAGCGTGCACGTGCAAGGCCGGGGCTGAGCGTGCAAGGCCGGGGCTGAGCGTGCACAGACCCCCCTGGGGTGGTTTTTTTGGGGGGTAGGGAGGGTTTTTAGGGGTGTCTGGGGGTGTGAGTGTGTGTGGGGGGGTGGTTGTACCCTCTCCCCTCCTCCCCCCCCCCCAAAACCCCAGCCTTGAGTGTGAACGTGCCCGGTGAGTGTGCAAAGCCCCCAGGGGGGGAGTGAGTGTGCAAGGGCCCAGCCTGCCTGTGCACCCCCCAAAACCCCGCCAGCCGCCCCCCAAACCCCCCCCACCCCAAAAACACCCCCCGACCCCCCTTGTGTGTGTGTCCCCCCCCAAGTGTGCACGTTGCACACGCGTGTGCGAGGCGTGCGGGGATGCGGTCGGGGGCCGGGTCCCCCGGGGTACCCCTGGCTCTTTTGGGGGACCCCCGGGGTGGCTTTAGGACCCAGGAGGAGCCATGTGGGGCCCCCCCAACCGGGTCCCCCCTGGGCTTTTCGGGGACCCTGGGGCCCCCCCCGGCACCCGCCTCAGCCTGGAGGGCGGCAGCAGGACCGTGGCCGGTAGGAATGGGGGGGGGGGGGGAGGGTTTTGGGGGGGGGGTGTGAGGTGGGGGGGCACCCCCAGGTTTATTTGGGGGGGGAGCCCTGAGTTTGGGGACCCCCGAGTTTGGGACCCCTGAGTTTGAGGGGTGGGGGTGGTTTTTAGGGGGTGGGGGGTTTGGAGTAGGAGGGGGGGGGGACAGAGTTTGGGGGGACCCCAGGAGCATGGGGGGGGTGTGAGGGGAGTTTGGAGGGGGGGTGTTTGAGGGGACCCCAGAGGCTGCTGGGATGTTGGGGTGGGGGTGGGGAAACCCTCAGTGCTCCGCCCCCCCCCAAAACTAGGGACACCCCATGACCCCCCCATCCCCTTCCTCACTCTCCAGCATCACCTCCCCCCTCCTCCCCCCCAAATTCTTCCAGGACACCTGGGTGTCCCCCACCACCACATCCCCACCCCCCATCATCCTACCTGGGCCCCCCCACCCCAAAATTCCCCCCCACCCCTCCCATCCTCCTCCCTGTCATACCTGGGACCCCCCCCCCCCCCCCAAAAAATCCCCCCTCCCCATCATCCTCCCTGGGGGAACCCCCCCATAATCCCCTGCCCCCATCATCCTCCCTGGGGGAACCCCAAAAATCCACCCCCCACATCATCCTCCCTGGATACCTGGGACCTTTATACCCCCCATCATCCTCCCTGGGGGGACCCCCCATAATCCCCCCTCATCATCCTCCCTGGATACCTGGGGACCCCCCCCCCATCCCCAATCCCCTGGCTGGGGGGTGAGGGTGGGGAGTGGGGGGGGTGGGGGGGGCCTTCCCCCACCAAAGCCTCCCACCATCCCCTCAGGCTCCTGTCGTGTGTCCGTGTGTCCGTCCATCCCCCTCCTTGTCCCCATGTCCCCCCCTGTCCCCCCCTTCCCTGGCGTCCCCCCCCCAGATTACCACGGCGGCCGTTCCCGCAGGAAGAGCGTTCCCGGGGGGAAGCAGTTCAGCATCAACATGGACGCCCCTCCTGCCCCCCCTTCCGGCCCTCGGTGAGCACCACACGCCTGTCGCCATGGTTACCGCGGCCACGCACACGCTTGTTGCCATGGTTACCCCGCTACCCCCCCCATCCCCATCCCATGTGTTATATTGGGGTGGGGGGTGTTTAGAGCTTCCGGAAGGGGGAGGGGTGATGGGGATGCTGAGCGTGCTCGTTGTCATGGTTACCGGGGTGTTGTCGTGGTTACCGGGGTCATGCACATGTGTGTTGTCGTGGTTACCTCATCCTGGACATGTGTGTTGCCGTGGTTACCGCGTCCCGTGCGTGCGCCTTGCTGGGGTTACTGGGGGGCCTGCACACGGCTGTTGTCATGGTTACCGCGTGTTGCTGGGGTTACCCTCATCCTGCACATATGTGTTGCCATGGTAACCCTGGTCCTGCACATGTGTGTCACTCTGGTTACCTTCATCCTGCACGTATGTGTTGCCATGGCTACCGCATCCCACACACGTATGTTGCCATGGTTACCCTCATCCTGCACACGCGTGTCGTCATGGTTACCGCATCCTGCACACGTGGGTTGCCATGGTTACCCTGGTCCTGCACATGTGTGTTGCCATGGTTACCCTGGTCCTGCACACCTCTGTCACCGTGGTTACCCTCATCCTGCACATACGTGTTACCATGGCTACTGCATCCTGCACATGCGTGTTGTCATGGTTACAGCATCCTGCACACGCCTGTTGTTGGGGTTACCCTGGTCCTGCACACATGTGTTGCCATGGTAACCCTGGTCCTGCACATGTGTGTCACTCTGGTTACCTTCATCCTGCACGTATGTGTTGCCATGGCTACCGCATCCCACACACGTATGTTGCCATGGTTACCCTCATCCTACACATGCATGTCACTGGGGTTACTGTGGTCCTGCACATGCCTGTTGTCATGGTTACTGCATCCCGTGCACACGTGTGTTGCTGTGGTTACCCTGGTCCTGCACACGTGTGTCACTCTGGTTACCCTCATCCTACACATGTATGTTGCCATGGCTACTGCATCCCCTACACGTGCGTTGCCATGGTTACCCTGGTCCTGCACACGCGTGTCATCA
This sequence comes from Hypotaenidia okinawae, assembly GCA_027925045.1. Lineage (NCBI taxonomy): Eukaryota > Metazoa > Chordata > Aves > Gruiformes > Rallidae > Hypotaenidia > Hypotaenidia okinawae. The sequence continues at coordinate 152,839 of BSDF01000032.1, read as the reverse complement.
TGGTTACCTTCATCCTGCACATACGTGTTGCCATGGCTACTGCATCCCCTACACACGTGTTGCTGGGGTTACTGGGGTCCTGCACACGTGTGTCACCATGGTTACCCTGGTCCTGCACACATGTTGCCATGGCTACGGCATCCCATCCGCACGTGTCGCCATGGTGACCCCACACCCCCGTCGCTGCGGTCACCCCGCTCCCGCACACGTGTGTTGCCGTGGTTACCCCGGTTCCCTTCATCCCGCACACGTGGTTACCCCGGGCCCGCGTTGCCATGGTTACCCCGATGCCACCCACGCCTGTCGCCGCGGTTACCCAGCTCCTGCCCGCGTGTCGCCGTAGCACCCCTGGCCGTGCGCATGTCTGTTGCCATGGTTACCGTCACCCCCCGTTGCCAGGGTTACCCTGCGCACATCCCTGTTGCCATGGTTACCCACATCCCGGTCCCCATGGTTACCCCTTCCCACACTCTTGTCACCATGGTAACCCCGGGCCTATGGTTCCTGTCGCCATGGTAACCCTGGGCCTGTGTTCCCCATTGCCATGGCAACCACAGCCCTACATCCTCCCATCGCCATGGCAACTCCAGGCCTATCCTCCCTGTTGCCATGGTGACCCATGACCCCCAGCCCATGACCCCCCATCACCATGGTAACCATGACGCTATCACGCCAGTAACCCCTGTCACCATGGTAACCCTGATGCTTCCCATCACCATGGTGACCCCAGGCTTATATCCCTGTTACTATGGTGACCAGTGACCCCCAAGCCCATGACCCCCCATCACGACAGTAACGTATCACCGGGGTAACCCCCCCGTTGCCATGGTAACCCTGGCCTGATGCTCCCCATCACCATGGTGACCCTGGGCCAATATCCCCGTTGCCATGGTGACCTGTGATGCCCCCATCACCATGGTATCCCCCCCCCCCCCGTCACCACGGGTACCCTCTGTCGCCATGGTAACCCCGTGATGCTCCCCGTCAGTGACCTCTGATCCCTGTAACCATGGTAACCCTGGGCCTGTGCTCCTCATCCCCACGGTGACCCTGGGCCTCCCTTGATGCTCTCCTGAGCCCCCCAGCCCCCCCTCAGCCACCTGCACCCTGCCCCCCCCCAGAGACCCCCCAGCTCCCCCCTCAGCCGCCTGTACCCCAATGCCCACAGCCCCCTGGCATCCCCCCCATGGCCCCCCTCAGTCACCTGTACCCCAGACTCCTGCGCATCCCCCAACCCCTGTAGCCCCCCCAGCCCCCCTGGCCCCCCCTCAACCACCTGTACCCCAGCCCCTGCGGCACCCCCCTCCCACCTCCCCAGCCACCTGTACCCCAGATCCCTGTGCATCCCCCAACCCCTGTAGCCCCCCCAGCCCCACTCAACCACCTGTACCCCAGCCCCTGCGGCCCCTGCCCCCCAGCCCCTCCTGCTGCCCCCCCGGCCCCCCGGCCCCCCCTCAGCCGCCTGTACCCCAGCAAGGCTTCCTGAGCCGCCGCCTGAAGAGCTCCATCAAGCGCACCAAGAGCCAGCCCAAGCTCGACCGCACCAGCAGCTTCCGGCAGATCCTGCCCCGCTTCCGCAGCGCCGACCACGACAGGTGGGGGCACCCCCGGGGGACCCCCCCGACCCCGGCATGTCACGTCCTGGGACATCCCTCCCAGCCCCGGGACATCCCACCCCTCCCCTGGACCCAGGGACATCATCACCCAGGATCCCCAGGACATCCCAACCCCAGGACACCCCCCAACCCCGGGATGTCATCCCCCAGGACATCCCCCCAGGACACCCCCTCCCACCCCAAGACCCACCCCCCGACCCCAGGATGTCATCCCCCAGGACATCCCTCCCAGCCCCGGGACATCCCACCCCTCCCCTGGACCCAGGGACATCATCACCCAGGATCCCCAGGACATCCCCCCCAACCCCAGGACATCCCCATGGACCCCCAGGACATCCACCCTAGGAACCCCCCCCCCGACCCCACAATGTCATCCCCCAGGACATCCCACCCTGGGACACCCCCTGACCTAAGGACATCATCACCTTGGACCCCCAGGACATCCCCCCCAGGACACCCACTCCCACCCCAGGACTCCCCCCCAACCCCGGGATGTCACGTCCCGGGACATCCCCCCGCCCCCCCTCCAGACACCCTCTGTGACCCAGGGACATCATCACCCAGGATCCCCCTGGGCCCCCCAGGACATCCCCCCTGGGACACCCCCCTGACCCCAGGATGTCATCCCCCCCCGGGACACCCCCCTGACCTAAGGACATCATCACCTTGGACCCTCAGGACATCCCAGCCCCAGGACATCCCCCCCGGGACATCCCCCCCACCCCAGGACATCCCCATGGACCCCCAGGACATCCACCCTAGGACACCCCCTCCCACCCCAGGACCCCCCCCGACCCCAGGATGTCACATCCTGGGACATCCCTCCTGGGACACCCCCCCCCACCCCAGGACATCCCCCCAGACCCCCAGGACATCCACCCCAGGAAACCCCCCAGCCTGGGGACACCCCCCCCACCCCTGGGACATCCTCCCCCATGACATCCCCCCAGCCGGGCGACACCCCCCCGGGACACCCCCTGACCCTGGGACATCCCCCTGACCCCAGGACATCATCACCCAGGACCCCCTGGACCCCTGGGACATCCACCCCAGGGACACCCACCCCCACCCTAGGACATCCCCCTGTGGGACACCCCCCGAGCCTGGGGACACCCCCCTGGGACACCCCCCCGACCCCAGGACATCATCCCCTGGGGGACCCCCTTGACCCCAGGGCCCCCCCCCCCCCGCGACATCATCCCTTGGGGCCCCCCCATGAAACGTCCCCCTCTACCTCTGGGACTTCCCCCCTCCCCCCCCAGGGGACCCCCCAGCCTGGGGACACCCCCAGCCCCAGGACCCTCCCTCCCCCCCAGAACAATGGGGGTTCAGGGTTTTGGGGGTCCTGGGCTGGGTCTGGGGGTGACATGGCGGGGGGACGGGGGGTGGCATGTGTGCTCCAGGCTGGGGAGCAATCCCTGTGTGGGGCAGGTCCCAGTGTCCCCAGTATCCCCAGTGTCCCCTGTGGGGCAGGTCCCAGTGTCCCCAGTATCCCCAGTGTCCCCAGTATCCCCAGTGTCCCCTGTGGGGCAGGTCCCAGTGTCCCCAGTATCCCCAGTGTCCCCAGTATCCCCAGTGTCCCCTGTGGGGCAGGTCCCAGTGTCCCCAGTATCCCCAGTGTCCCCAGTATCCCCAGTGTCCCCAGTGCGGGCAGGTCCCAGTGTCCCCAGTATCCCCAGTGTCCCCTGTGGGGCAGATCCCCGTGTCCCCAGTGTCCCCTGTGGGGCAGGTCCCAGTATCTCCAGTATCCCCAGTATCTGCAGTGTCTCCAGTGTCCCATATGGGGCAGGTCCCCGAGGTCCCCAGTATCCCCAGTGTCCTATGGGGGCCAGGTCCCCAGTGTCCCATGTAGGGTAGGTCCCCAATGTCCCCTGTGTCCCCAGTATCCCCAGTGTCCCCGATGTCCATGTGGGGCAGGTCCCAGTGTCCCCAGTGTCCCCTGTGGGGCAGGTCACCCCCAGGTCCCCCCTGCTACCCCCACACCAGCTGCCCCGGGGTGTCCCCTTGTCCCCAGGGGCTGGGGGCTCCTGTCCCCGTGTCCCCAGGGGGTCCCCTTGTCCCCAGGGGCTGGGGGCTCCTGTCCCCGTGTCCCCAGGGGGTCCCTTGTCCCCAGGGGTCGCTCCCCAGGGAACTGGGGGCTCCTGTCCCCAAGGGGTGTCCCCAGGGGTGTCCCTTGTCCCCGGGCTCAGGCATCTCCTTTGTCCCCAGGGGGTGGCATCGCCCCTCCCCATCCCTCGGTGGGGGAGGGGACACGGGACACACACGGGTCCTCGGGGCTCCCGGTGTCCTTGTCCCCGGGGGGGTGATGTCCTCTGTCCCCAGGGGATGCTCGGGGGGGTGTGGGGGTGGAGGGGGAGGGTGTCCTTTGTCCCCAAGGGATCATGTCCCTTGTCCCCAGGGGGAATGTCCCTTGTCCCCGGGGATGCTCTGGGGTGGATGTCCCCTGTCCCCAGGGAATGATGTCCCCTGTCCCCAAGGAAAGAGGATGTCCCCTGTCCCCAAGGGGGGATGTCCCCTGTCCCCAGGGAATGATGTCCCCTGTCCCCAAGGAAGGAGGATGTCCCCTGTCCCCAAGGGGGGATGTCCCCTGTCCCCAGGGAATGATGTCCCCTGTCCCCAAGGAAGGAGGATGTCCCCTGTCCCCAAGGGGGGATGTCCCCTGTCCCCAGGGAATGATGTCCCCTGTCCCCAAGGAAGGAGGATGTCCCCTGTCCCCAAGGGGGGATGTCCCCTGTCCCCAGGGAATGATGTCCCCTGTCCCCAAGGGGGGATGTCCCCTGTCCCCAAAGAAGGAGGATGTCCCTTGTCCCCAGGGAATGATGTCCCCTGTCCCCAAGGGGGGATGTCCCCTATCCCCAGGGAATGATGTCCCTTGTCCCCAAGGGGGATGCTGTCCCCTGTCCCCAAGGGATGCTCTAGGGGGGATGTCCCTTGTCTCCAGAGGATGCTGTCCCCTGTCCCCAAGGGGGGGATGTCCCCTGTCCCCAAGGAAGGAGGATGTCCCTTGTCCCCAAGGGGATGCTGGGGGGGGGAATGTCCCCTGTCCCCAAGGGGGAGTTGTCCCCTGTCCCCAAGGGATGTGCTGGGAGGGGGATGTCCCCTGTCCCAAAGGAAGGAGGATGTCCCCTGTCCCCGGGGGGGGTGTCCCCTGTCTCCGTGGAAGGAGGATGTCCCTTGTCCCCAGGGGATGCTCTGGGGGGGATGTCCCCTGTCCCCAAGGACGGAGGATGTCCCTTGTCCCCAAGGAAGGAGGGGATGTCCCCTGTCCCCAAGGGAGGATGATGTCCCTTGTCCCCAAGGGGGGATGTCCCCTGTCCCCAGGGGATGCTCTTGGGGGCGGATGTCCCCTGTCCCCAAGGGGGGATGATGTCCCTTGTCCCCAAGGGGGGGATGTCCCCTGTCCCCAGGGGATGCTCTGGGGGGCGGATGTCCCCTGTCCCCAAGGAAGGAGGATGTCCCTTGTCCCCAAGGGGGAGGATGTCCCCTGTCCCCGGGGGGGGTGGCAGCTCACGAGCTATTTTTAGCCGCGCCGCCCCCGCCGGTGCCGGTGCCACGGGGACGGTGACGGCAGCTGCGAGCGGCGGCCGCGGGGGGGGACCGGGGGGGATGGGGAGACGCGGGGTGGGGTGGGGGTGGGCGCGGGGGGGCCGCTGCTTACGCAGCCCCGGGGATAAATATAGAGCCCGGGGGCGGCTCGGCCGCGGCAGCTGCCGGGTGCGGGGGGGGCGATGCCTGGGACCCCCCCTCGGATTTGGGGGGGTTTGGATGCCTGGGACCCCCCCCGGGCTTGAGGGGGGGGCAATGCCTGGGAACCCCCCTGGATTTTGAGGGGGGCTGGATGCCTGGGACCCCCCGGTTTGAGGAGGGGGCGATGCCTGGGACCCCCCACAAGTTTGAGGGTGAGGGGTAATACCTGAGACACCCCCCTCGGATTTCAGGGGAGGGCGATGCCTGGAACACCCCCTCCCAGGTTTTGGGGGGGGTGTCTGGATGCCTGGGACCCCCCAGTCTTTGGGGGGGAGTGGCTGGATGCCTGAGCCCACTGTTTGGGGGGGGGGGATGTGTTTGCCCCCTGTTTAGGGGGGCCGGATGCCTTGTTATCCCCCCTTTTTTGGGGGGGCCGGGTGCCTATGTTGTCGTCCCCCCCATTTTGGGGGGGGGGCAGATGCTTGTGTCCCCTTGTTTTGGGAGCCTGATTCTCCCCCCCCCGGTTCTTTTTGGAGGGGGGGGAAGATGCTTGACACCCTTCTTTTTTAGGGGGGGGGGCAGACATTGGGGTCCCCTATTTTTGGGGGGGTCCTGGGCCACACGGGGGTGTTTTTTGGGAGGGGGTGGCCAAATAGCTGGGTCCCTCTTGCTGGGGGGAGAGTGGGGGGCAGCCTCCTGAGCCCCCCCATTTTTTAGGGGGAGAGGACACACACACGCTGGGTGCTCCCCTCTGGCTTTATTTTTGGGGGGGGGTCCCCAATGGATGGGACAGCAGGAGGAGGGTGGGGGTGTCTCCTGGGTGCCCCCCCCCCCACTTTAGGTGTCACACCCCTCCCATCCCACCCCAATCCCCCTCCCCCCAGCCCCTCCCCCCCCCCAGCCCTGACTCTGTCTCTCTCTGTCCCGGTGCCGCGGACGCGCCCCCAGGTCCCGCGCGGATGCCCCAGGTACCCCCCCCAAAAATAACACAGACCCCCCCCCCCGCCCCCCCAAAATTAACCCCCCTACTGCCACCGTCACCCCCCGCTCGCATGCCACTACCACCACCCCCCTGGGCACCTCCTTCTCCCGACCCCCCCCACCCCACACACACAACCAACCCTTCCCCCCCAAATCCCCTCAAAGCCCCTTCCCCTCCCCCCAGCTCCCCCCCAAAACTGCCCCCACCCCCACCCCGAGCGTCCCCCCCGTGTCCCCCCAGGGCCCGGCTGATGCAGAGCTTCAAGGAGTCGCACTCCCACGAGTCCCTGCTGAGCCCCAGCAGCGCGGCCGAGGCCTTGGAGCTCAACCTGGATGAAGACTCCATCATCAAGGCCGTGCACAGCAGCATCCTGGGCCAGGAGTTCTGCTTCGAGGTAGGCCCGGGCCTCCTCAGGGGGTCCCTTGGGCCCTGGGTGGTCGTGGTGTCCTGTCATTGGGGCCTAGTCGTGGCTCAGGCCTCCTCGGGGCGTCCCCTGGGCTCTGGGTGCATGTGGTGTCCTGCCATCAGGGCCTAGTCATGGCCCAGGCCCCCTCGGGGCATCCCCTGGGCCCTGGGTGGTTCTGGTGTCCTGCCATTGGGGCCAAGTCACAGCCTGGGCCCCGTCAGGGGGTCCCCCGGGCCCTGGGTGGTTGTGGTGTCCTGTCACTGGGGTCTAGTCACGGCCTGGGCCTCCTCGGGGGGTCCCCTGGGCCCTGGGTGGTCGTGGTGTCCTGTCACTGGGGCCTAGTCATGGCCCGGGCCTCCTCAGGGGGTCCGCTGGGCCCTGGGTGGTTGTGGTGCCCTGTTATCGGGGCCTAGTCGTGGCCTGGGCCTCCTCGGGGGTCTCCTGGGCCCTGGGTGGTCATGGTGTCCTGTCATCAGGGCCTTGTCACGGCCTGGGCCTCCTCAGGGGGTCTCCTGGGCCCTGGGTGGTTCTGGTGTCCTGCCATCAGGGCCTAGTCATGGCCCAGGCCTCCTTGGGGGTCTCCTGGGCCCTTGGTGGTCATGGTGTCCTGCCATCAGGGCCTGGCCATGGCCCAGGCCCCCTCAGGGGGTCTCCTGGGCCCTGGGTGGTTCTGGTGTCCTGCCATTGGGGCCTGGTCATGGCCCGGGCCTCCTCAGGGGGTCCCCTGGGCCCTGGGTGGTCGTGGTGTCCTGCCATTGGGGCCAATTCATGGTCTGGGCCTCCTCGGGGGGTCCCCTGGGCCCTGGGTGGTCGTGGTGTCCTGCCATTGGGGCCTAGTCATGGCCCAGGCCTCCTTGGGGGGTCTCCTGGGCCGTGGGTGGTTGTGGTGTCCTGCCATCGGGGCCTGGCCATGGCCCAGGCCCCCTCAGAGGTCTCCTGGGCCCTGGGTTGTTCTGGTGTCCTGCCATTGGGGCCTGGTCATGGCCCGGGCCTCCTCGGGGGTCCCCTGGGCTCTGGGTGGTCGTGGTGTCCTGCCATTGGGGCCAAGTCATGGTCTGGGCCTCCTCGGGGGTCCCCTGGGCCCTGGGTGGTTCTGGTGTCCTGCCATTGGGGCCAAGTCATGGTCTGGGCCTCCACGGGGCGTCCCCCGGGCCGTGGGTGGTCGTGGTGTCCCGCCATCGGGGTCTTGTCATGACCTTGACCTTCTCCACGTCCCCCCTGGGCCTCGGGTGGTCCTGGTGTCCCATCAGCGTTGTCCCCTGTCCCCCGTAGGTGACAACGGCCTCGGGGACCAAGTGCTTCGCCTGCCGCTCGGCCGCCGAGAGGGACAAGTGGATCGAGAACCTGCAGCGAGCGGTGAAGCCCAACAAGGTAGGGGGGGCTGGGGGGGCTGGGAAGGGGCGGCTGGGGGGTGGGGGGGGTCAACTGGGGGGGTGGCGATGGTCAACTGGGGGGGGTGGGGACGGTCAACTGGGGGGTGGTCAGTTGGTGGGGATGAGGATGGTCAACTGATGGGGAAGGTCAACTGGTGGGGTGGCCAACTGGTGGGGACAGGATGGCCAACTGGGGATGATGGGGATGGCCAACTGGTGGTGGAGATGGTCAGCTGGTGGGGTGGTCAACTGGTGGGGATGGGGAAGGTCAACTGATGATGATGGGGATGGCCAACTGGTGATGGAGGTGGTCAACTGGTGAGGGTGGCCAACTGGTGATGATGGGGATGGTCAACTGGTGATGGAGATGGTCAACTGGTGAGGGTGGCCAACTGGTGAGGGTGGTCAACTGGTGATGATGGGGATGGTCAACTGGTGATGGAGATGGTCAACTGGTGATGGAGGTGGCCAACTGGTGATGGAGGTGGCCAACTGGTGGGGTGGTCAACTGGTGATGATGGGGATGGTCAACTGGTGATGGAGATGGTCAACTGGTGCGGGTGGCCAACTGGTGAGGGTGGTCAACTGGTGATGATGGGGATGGTCAACTGGTGATGGAGATGGTCAACTGGTGATGGAGGTGGCCAACTGGTGATGGAGGTGGCCAACTGGTGGGGTGGTCAACTGGTGATGATGGGGATGGTCAACTGGTGATGGAGGTGGCCAACTGGTGAGGGTGGCCAACTGGTGATGATGGGGATGGTCAACTGGTGGGGATGAGGAAGGTCAACTGGTGATGATGGGGACAGTCAGCTGGTGGGGGTGCTCAGGTGACGGTCACCCAGTGCCATGTCCCCTGGGGTCCCCCTGGGGTCACACTGTCCTGGGGTCACCCCTACGCCCCACGGTCACCCATCCCCACCTCCCCCTCCTCCCACTGCCTGTCCCCCCACCCCTCCTCCTCCCACTGCCTGTCCCCCCACCCCTCCTCCCCCTCCCATTTGACCCCCCCCCCAACTGTCCCCCCACCCAAATGACCTCCCTCTCCCCCCCACGCAACTGACCTCACACCCAACTGTCCCCCCACCCAACTGACCTCTCTCCTTCCCCCACCCAACTGACCTCACACCCAACTGTCCCCCCCAATTGACCTCCCTCTCCCCCCACCCAACTGACCCCCCACCCAACTGACCTCTCTCCTCCCCCCACCCAACTGACCTCACACCCAACTGACCCCCCACCCAATTGACCTCCCTCCTCCCCCCACCCAACTGACCTCACACCCAACTGACCCCCTTCCAACTGACCTCCCCCCTTCCCCCACCCAACTGACCCCCACCCAATTCACCTCCCTCTCCCCCCACGCAACTGACCTCACACCCAACTGTCCCCCCACCCAATTGACCTCTCTCCTTCCCCCACCCAACTGATCTCACACCCAACTGTCCCCCCCGAATTGACCTCCCTCCTTCCCCCCACCTCACCTTCTCCCCCACCCACCTGACCTCCCTCTCCCCCCCCCACCTTCCCCCCACCCACCTGACCTCACACCCAACTGTCCCCCCACCCACCTGACCTCCCTCCTCCCCCCACCCAACTGTCCCCCCACCCACCTCCTTCCCCCACCCAACTGACCTCACACCCAACTGTCCCCCCACCCAACTGACCTCACACCCAACTGACCTCACACCCAACTGTCCCCCCACCCACCTCCTTCCCCCACCCAACTGACCTCACACCCAACTGTCCCCCCACCCAACTGACCTCACACCCAACTGACCTCACACCCAACTGTCCCCACCACCCAACTGTCCCCCCCCCACCTGACCTCCCTCCCTCCCCCCACCCCACCTTCTCCCCCCCCAACTAACCTCCCTTTCCCCCCCAACCCCCACCCCACCCCCCAAAACCCACACCCACCTCCACCTTCCCCCCACCCTCTCCCTCCCACCTTCCCCCTCAGGACAACAGCCGTCGCGTGGACAACGTGCTGAAGCTGTGGGTGATCGAGGCGCGGGACCTGCCCCCCAAGAAGCGCTACTACTGCGAGCTGTGCCTGGACGACATGCTGTACGCCCGCACCACCAGCAAGGCGCGCACCGACAACGTCTTCTGGGGGGAACACTTTGAGTTCAACAACCTACCGGCCGTCAGGACCATCCGACTTCACCTCTACAAGGACACGGACAAGAAGAGGAAGAAGGACAAGAGTAACTACGTGGGGATGGTCAGCATCCCCATCGCCAGCGTCACCGGGCGCCACTTCGCCGAGCAGTGGTACCCCTTGAGTCAACCCAGCGGGAGCAAGAGCAAAGCCGGGTGCCCGGCGCTGCGGGTGAAGAGCAGGTTCCAGACCATGAGCATCCTGCCCATGGAGCTCTACAAGGAGTTCGCTGAGTACGTGACCAACAACTACAGGATGTTGTGCGCCGTGCTGGAACCCGTGCTGAGCGTGAAGAGCAAGGAGGAGGTGGCCTGCGCCTTGGTGCACATCTTGCAGAGCACTGGGAAGGCCAAGGTGGGGTGGGGAGGGGTTGTGGGGGGAGGGTGGGAGGGTGGAGGGGTGGTTGGGTGGGGGTGGGTGGATGGATGATGGATGATGGATGGATGATGGATGATGGATGGATGATGGATGGATGATGGATGATGGATGATGGATGGATGGATGATGGATGATGGATGGATGATGGATGGATGATGGATGATGGATGGATGATGGATGGATGGATGATGGATGGATGGATGGATGGATGATGGATGGATGATGGATGATGGATGATGGATGATGGATGGATGATGGATGGATGGATGGATGGATGGATGGATGGATGATGGATGGATGATGGATGGATGGATGATGGATGGATGATGGATGGATGATGGATGATGGATGGATGGATGGATGGATGGATGATGGATGGATGATGGATGGATGATGGATGATGGATGGATGATGGATGGATGATGGATGGATGGATGATGGATGGATGATGGATGGATGATGGATGATGGATGGATGATGGATGGATGATGGATGGATGATGGATGGATGGATGATGGATGGATGATGGATGGATGATGGATGGATGATGGATGGATGGATGATGGATGGATGATGGATGGATGATGGATGATGGATGGATGGATGGATGGATGGATGGATGGATGATGGATGGATGATGGATGGATGATGGATGGATGATGGATGATGGATGGATGGACTGACAGCTGGGCGCTGGAGGCGGGACAGATGCCCGGCGTTGGGCTGGGCTGCCGGGGAGCAGGCCCCTCATTGGTCTGCCGTGACGGCCGTGGGCAGGACTTCCTGTCGGACATGGCCATGACGGAGGTGGATCGCTTCATGGACCGGGAGCACCTGATCTTCCGGGAGAACACCCTGGCCACGAAAGCCATAGAGGAGTACCTGAAACTCATCGGCCAGAAATACCTCAAGGACGCCATCGGTGAGCCCCACCAGCGCCCCGCCGCGCCCCGGGCCACCCACCACCACCCAGGTCCCACCAGCATGGCCGGGGGACGCTGGGTGGTCACCACACCTGGCCGTGTCCCCGCTGGGATAGGCTGTGGGGTGGTCAGGTGGGGCCTTCTCGTGGCCGTGCTCCTGTTTGGGTACCACTGGGTGGGTGGTAGTGTCTGGTCATGGGAAGGTCCTCAGGGGCATGGCCAGGGGGTGGTTGGAGGGTCCCTTCTCATGGCCATGGGGTGGTTGGAGGGCCCCTTCTCATGGCCATGGAGTGGTTGGAGGGCCCCTTCTCATGGCCATAGGGTGGTTGGAGGGTCCCTTCTCATGGCCATGGGGTGGTTGGGTGGCCCCTTCTCATGGCCATGGGGTGGTTGGAGGGTCCCTTCTCATGGCCATGGGGTGGTTGGGTGGCCCCTTCTCATGGCCATGGGGTGGTTGGAGAGTCCTTTCTCATGGCCATGGGGTGGTTGGGTGGCCCCTTCTCATGGCTACATCCTCACTGACATGGCCTTGAGACACTGAGTGGCCCCTTCTCCTGGTCATGGGTCACATTGGTGGTCCCTTCTCCTGCCCATGGGTCATGGTGGTGGCCCCTTCTCATGGCTGCATCCTCGTTGACATGGCCATGAGACATTGGGTGGCCCCTTCTCTTGGCCAGGGGTCTCTTAGGGGGTCCCTTCTCCTGGCCAAGGGTCACTCTGGTGGTTCCTTCTCATGACCAAGAGTCCCTTAGGTGGCCCCTTCTGCCCATGGGTCACTCTGGGGGTCCCTTCTCCTGCCCATGGGTCACAGTGGTGGCCCCTTCTCCTGGCCAAGGGCCTCTTAGGGGGTCATTCTCCTGGCCATGGGTCACTCTGGTGGCCCCTTCTCCTGGCCGCGTCCCCGTGGGGCTGCCCCACCGTTGGGGGTGGTGGGGGTGGTCCTCCCTGACGTCCCCGTCCCCGCGCAGGCGAGTTCATCCGGGCGCTGTACGAGTCGGAGGAGAACTGCGAGGTGGACCCCATGAAGTGCTCGGCCTCCACCCTGGCCGACCACCAGGCCAACCTCCGCATGTGCTGCGAGCTGGCCCTCTGCAAGGTCGTCAACTCCCACTGGTGAGTCCTCCAGGCCGGGGATGGACCCTTGGGTGGTCCCACCATGTGGTCCTTGATCCATCCATCATCCATCATCCATCCATCATCCATCCATCCATCATCC